>CATIWR010163692.1:0-61604 GCA_949677035.1 Omphalea diandra | reverse complement strand
AGTTCTTTGAAAATTGCGGTCTCGACTCCGGTGCGACTCGGACCGCGAATTCTACTGTGACAATTGGACCTTAACTTGTGAGACTTATATTTCTGCAAAATCAAAACTTAATAAAAATATTAGTAATGATCAATCTCCTTTATCAAAATCAAAAGAGGTTCTAAACTTAGGATTAAATATCCTAGTCCAACACCAATTACCTTACCCTTGGCATTGTTCCCAACTATGACATTGCCACCATCCTTCTCTCTAATGACTATGAATAGCTTCTTATTTTTGCTAATGTGTTTTGAGCACCCACTATCCATATGTCAATCATTATCTTCCTTAGTGGCTTTCAAGCATTCCTACAAAACAAAAATATTTCGCCTATGTTTAGGTACCAAAGCATACTTGAGTTCTTGGGGGTTTGGAAGGGTCTTTTAATTTATGGTGTACCTTCCTAATATAGCAAAAGACATTAATATGCCCATACTTCATGCAATAATGACATTGGAGTTTAAACTTATAAGTCTTTTTCCTATGAGAAACCTTTATGTGAGTAAGAGACCTTCTCACATTTTGGCGATGTGAATGCATGCATGTGTAAGAGTGATAAGGAGTATAAGAGTTTTTATATGTGTGTTTTTATTAAGAGTTTTTATATGTGTGTTTTTATGCATGCCTTTTGGTAGGTATGTATGCATGATTTGCTCTTTGAGGCTTAGCTCTAAAGCTTTCGAAAGCTTTTTATTTCCCTTTAAGCATACGAGGCTTTGTGCTTAGAGCACTTTTCTTCCTGATCACCTCTATACTAGCAGTTTAAGGTGTAGAGCCTCTGATGAAGATTGGAAGGAGAGGATATGGAAGATGAGGCCCCGTTGAAACCAAGTTCATGTCTTACAAGGGGTGGTCTTTGAGATAGAATAAGTGTATCCAAAACTTCTTTACATTTATGAAATCTAGAAATGGAGTTCCTTAATTCTATAACTTCACTTTTCAAAGAATCATTTTCTTTTCTTAAAGAGTTAAGAGAGGATGAAATTTTAGAAATATTTTCCAAGGACTTCTTGAGTTCTTCATTATAAGTTCTTAAGTCATTTATAAGTTCGTTTACACATTTAAATTCATCCTCTACTTTTGAACACTTTTCTTATAAACCTTCATCTTAAATTTATACTTATCACGTCTCAAGGGCATAGCCTCAAGAAGCTCATCATCTTCATCCTCAAATGCATCACATTCATCACAAGAATGGGAAGAAGTACATACCTCATGTTAGTTATCCTCTTAAACCATAAAGTAATATTTGGTAGCCTCTTCTTTTTTATCTTCTTCGTTTGAATCATCATCCTAAGTGGCCTTAAAGCTTTTCTTTTTCTCCTTGTCCCACTTGTTCATCTTCTTAAGCTTGGGACATTTTGATATTATGTTACCTTGCTTTCCACATTCAAAGTAAGTCACCTCACTCTTTTTTTCCTTCAAGTTGTATGATGAAGTCTTTTTGAAGTTTCTTCTTTTATTTAATCTCTTCATGAGCTCTTTGGACCTCTTTGAGAGTATTGTAAGTTCTTTTTCCTCTTTCTCATTCTCATCACTGTCACTAATGCTCTATTCCACCTCTTTGTCCTTGCTAGATTGAGAGTAAGATATTTTTTTCTTCCTTCTTACCTTAAGATCTGATCATTTTTATTTTTTCATCCTTTTTAAGAACTATCTCATGAGTGAGAAGTTTTTCAATAAGAACATCGATTGGCACCTTCCTAATCTTTTGGTTAGATTCTTAAATGTTACAAACCTTTGCCCTAAAATTTTCATAAGAAGCATTTTAAGGATTTTTATGTTTTCCTCATGGTTGGTAAGGACTCTTTGATACTCCTTTATATTGTTAACAATGGCTATAAGTCTATTGGTCATGTCGATCACCAATTAATTCTCATTCATTATGAAAAGCTCTCATTCGATCACATATTTCTCTAATCTACTAGATTTTACAAGAATTATACCTTCATGATAGTTTTATAGAGCCTTTCATATTGCATGCACAATTTGACAATGTTGAACTCTTCCACTCTTCTCTTGACATAGAGCTCAAGAAAATAGTCATTGCCCTCTTGTTCTTCCCATTTTACTTTCTATGTGCTTCATCATATTCATCCTTTAGGAGTAGTTCTTCACTACCATTCATAACTCTAATGGGTGGCTTCTATTCTTTAGCAACAATGTCCTATAAATCCAAAACATCATATCAAGACATATCTCCATTCTATACTTCCAATGAGTATAGCCGGAACCATCAAAGAAAGGCTTAATGTGTGAGTGGATTCCTTCTTGGCCATGATCTTCTTTAACATAATTAAGATTTGAATTGAGTTTAAGCTTTAATACCACTTGTTGGCCCTCGTGCACCGAAAAGGGGGGGTTGAATTGGTGAAAATTTTAAATTTTCGTAGGTAAGCAATCAAGGCAAAGTTAAAGAAAAATAGTAGAAGAAGAGAGCACAAAGATTTATAATGGTTTGGGTGTTAACAAACTATACGTTCATTCCTCAATTCTCAAATTGGGTATTTCACTAGCACGAAATGGTGTTTCACAAGTTCACACCAAACTTTACACTTTGTGTTTTACAACACATAATCTCACAAGTGTTTTACAAGGCTCAACATAATCTATACAAGAGTTTTTACAAATATGGACAACTCTGAAACCAAATCCCAAAGGTGTTTAAAGGTTTGCACCAAATCTCAACAACTCAAATACAAAGAATTAATGAGATAGAAAGTTGAGAATTCAATTTACAAAAGTTTGACTCTATTAAATGTTAATCTCTTGTATTGAAGACCATTTGGTGGAATATTTATAGTTGACACCCATCACAAAGTTGTTACAATTGTTATAAATAAAAATATCTCAATATCTCTAAAGTTGGTGATAAAATCATGCATTTAATACTTGTCAAACAAAAGTAGTGATCAAGACAAAGAATTTGCAATCGTGACTCATATTCGCTTGAGATTTTACTCATTCATGATTGAGATTTTCAATTGTGTCTAACGACTAGTTACACGCGGCACTTCAATATTGGCTCTTCCAAAAATTTAGTTGTTGGATCCCTCTAAGAAGGGTTGAACATTGCAGGCATTATCAATTTATCATGGGAACTATTAGGGTCGTGCTAGCTAACCTAAGTGCTACTACTCACCACGAATCAAACTACAACTTTAAAGGTTTGGAGCTTGGCCAGTCGTAGTTGGTACTAGGGAAGTTGTTGTTGCGATTTTTAGACCTTCAACGAAGCGTATAACACATGGCTTGATTTGGCTAGATGCTTGAAATCTCCCCAAGGCCATTTAAAGGTAGTAGTCATGATTCCTACTACAAATCAAATTGGATAGATTATGCCTCACTCCTCTTTGAATATTGGTTGCTATTTCTTAGTAGTGGTTGTAATTTATGAAACAATTTTGATTTTTTCTCCATTCAACTTTCAATGAGATTCTAACTTTATTTCAGCATCTGGAACACTTAGATAAGATGTTATAACCCTTTAATCTATGTTGTCAAGATCAAAAGAGAGTTTTAACTTAGGTTTGACCAACTTAATCCATCAAAGACACAAGAATCTTCTCGTGTGTGAGTGTAAATTAAATTATTTTCATATATCCAAAGTGTGCTTTGTATAAATGAATTTTATAGCTTTTATAGAATTTATTTGTAAATCCACATTTTATATATTTGATATAAATAAAAATTAATTTAAATTCTTATTTTATTAAATTTCTTAAATCAATTATAATTAAAATATTTCTATCAAATTTGATACCATTTTCAAATAAATTCTAAAATGATAAAGTTTTATTTATTATTATAAAAAAATTCTTAACTAAAATGTCTTTTTCACTCTCATTTCTGTTTTCTTTTTTTTCTTTTTCTTACTCTCTTTCTATTTCTCTCTTTTTTTATTTTTATATTTGTAAAAATTTGTAAAGCCCATAATATTTTTATAAAAATAAAATATTTTATTAAATTCTACAATAAATTTAAATATAAATTTTATTTCATCTAAAATGAATGTTATTTTTATTTTGAAATATACAAATTCATTTGCAAGTTAATTCTATAACAAATTCATTTTCAAATGAAATGAATTTTGAATTAAAATTGAACCAAACACTATGTGATTTTTTCACTGAAAGTTATAGACATATATTTAATTCTAAAACCCTAATTTCTTAATACATAAGACAAATACTCAATTTTAAAATTATTCATCAAACAGATTAAACTCTATTTAAACAACATTTTAAAACGTCAAAATTATAATGGAAGGAACAATATTAATTTCAATTTTTTTAATTACTGGATTTCATTCAACACTTATCACTAAATGAAATAAAATTCAAATTCAAGATGGTACATATTTTCAAAAAAAAAATATAACACATAAAAATAAAATCAATTTGTTTTAAAAAAAGGGAAAACCAAGAAAATAAAATTATCACAGTTATGAAAGGAAGAATATTAGCTGCTCCCAGCAAAATCCCTCTGAATTTTTTCTTATGGTGGGAAAGCATTAGATTCCCCAGCGTACATGACATGTCTTTTATTTATTCTCTTTTTCTTTTTCTTTTTTAATAAAAACTTCTCCTATCAAACTTTTATTTTTATTTTTATTTTTATTTTTATATTAAAAGTTGTGGCTCGTAGGCTGCGTATGGAATTTCGAGATCTCGATCTGATAGTAATAATCGAATTAGAGTACTTGAAAAATATCAGTTGACTTTTTAACTAGCTTCGAATCGGATAGATATGATGTGCAAATTGAGATGAAGTTGACTCATGTGATATTTGTATTCAAAACTGAATTTGTTGGTTTCGAACTGCTAGGAACCAAATAACCGAAATAGTCATTAACTTTATATATTTTATTTAATATTACTATACGATATGAATTAATTAACATATCTAGATAAATATATAATAACTGCATAGTATATAATTTACAAATATGGATATAGATCAATTTATTAACGGTAAAAACATTATTTATATACATTATGTAAAAAATTAATTCAAATTAAATTATTTATTTAAGGATTAAGAATGACTTTTATAGTTCTACAAATCAATTAATGAATGATAAAAATGTATTGTTAAGTTGAATATTAAATTTTTGCCTATTTTAAAACATGAAGCTTGTTGGTTAATTTAAACAATTAAATTATTATTTGTATTTTTATTTTAAATTATATTTATATTTTTATTAGACAAGTAGAAATATATTTTTTAGCAGAAAAATATTTATAGTCATGAATTTTCATATTTAAAAATTTTTCGTGCTATATATATTAATTAGATAATATGGACTCCAATGAATCTATTTTCATTTAGTTTATCTATGTTTTCTAATAATCAAATAATTAAATTATATTGATCCTAATTGAATCAAATTATATCAAATTTTAAAATATTTGAATTGAAATCGAGTTAAAACTTATAAATATAAAATCAAAATTGAATTAAAATTTATAAATATCCATTTTAATTTTAAATATTTATAATTAATAGGGCCAAAATCAAAGTGAACCACTGTAGTAGCACGCTTTGGGAAGTTTGTTACACAAGATACTACCTTACCAGATCGATCCAACTCTTTTGATCTGTCTACACTTGACACGTCAGCTACATTTTTTTAATTTTTTGATAACTTTTTTCTTAGGGTTGCATCATCTACTTTTCCGCCACTATAAGTACCGACCTCTATTGGCGTGTGCCATTCACACTCCTCTATATCCTCAACCTCATAGCTTACAAATCTAAAAACACATTCCTTTTCATTTCCTCATGGAAGCTAATAAAGAAATCCAAACGCCAAATCCCGTTACTGACCTTGAGGATCAAACGACGACCCAAGAACTATCAATAGAGGTTGTCGTCGACTACTCCAAAAGGGCACAGTGGCTTCGAGCAGCCGTTCTCGGTGCAAATGATGGCCTGCTTTCAATAGCATCCTTGATGATAGGTGTTGGAGCTGTCCGTAAAGATCCCATGACCATGCTTGTTACTGGTATCGCCGGTTTAGTCGCCGGAGCCTGTAGTATGGCCATTGGAGAGTTTGTCTCTGTGTACTCACAATACGACACAGAAATGGCTCAACTAAAAAGAGAGATCAGGTCAAGAAATATAGAGTCTAGTGATATTGACGCCAAGAAAAAAGATATGCCAAACCCGTTGAGTGCTGCGGCTGCTTCAGCCTGTGCCTTTGTTATCGGGGCACTGATTCCTCTGCTCGGGGCAGCCTTTGTTAAGAATTATAGTGTGAGGGTCGGGGTAGTGATAGGTGTGGCAAGCCTTGCCTTGGTAGGGTTTGGATGGTTAGGTTCAGCGTTAGGACGTGCACCTGTGATTAGATCATCTTTGAGAGTGTTGGTCGGAGGATGGATAGCTATGGGAATAACTTATGGTCTGACCAAAAGTGTTGGAAGTTTCGGACTTTGATCACTAGTTCATTTTCCTTCGTATTTACCTTTTTTTTTTTTTTTGGTTTCTCTTTTATGATCTTTTACTTTTTCTTTCCTTTCCTTTTTTTTTTCTTTATTCCTTTATACTGTTATCTGCTATTGTAAAAGAGGGGATGAAAGTTTTAAAAGTTTTTCTATGAAAAGGATCTGCCAATTAGAGTTCTTTGTGGAAACATAAATAAATAAAATCAAATAAAATAAAGTGGCAATTATAACAGCTTTCCTCTCTCTCTTTTTCTTTCTTTCTTTTTTTTTTTTTTTTTATGATTGACTTTCAAAGTTGCAATCTCAAATTGTAAAGATAAATATCAATAAAATTAAATATTTAATAATATTTTTTTAGACAATACTGTAATAACTTTTTGCTAAACAGTGAAATTAAGAGTTAAAATCAATAAATATGTATATGCATGTCAATGTATTTTATATGCTATCTTTTTTTTTTTTAATGTCTTTTAAAAAAATCCTAAATCAATTGAAATTTGTAATAAAGTTTTTAAAAAAAGCCAATATTAATATTGTATAACATCCCTACGTTATTTGGTTAGATATCTCCCAAAACATGGAGTCCTTTCTTCTAGGTTAGGGTTAGGGTTTTCCATAACCACTAAGTCTAGGTTTCCTCTTCTGTTTTTCATGAAGTCTTTTGCTTTTGTTTTTTCTCTTGCTTTTTTTAATTTTTCTTGTGTCCTTGTTTGTTTCATCATCTTTCTTACTTGTGTTGTCAACCTTTGTTTTCCTTTTTGGTAGGTGTTGTGTTCATTAGGCTTTCCATTTTATTTGTGATCATGTCTATGGGGAGGAGTCAGAGTAGCATTGCAGTATGGAGAGGAAGTTAGAAGAGAGGTTAAGAAAGATGAATTTGCCTGCTTTGAAAAAAGTAGTAGATTGGGGAGGGTCGATAAAGTGGGAGAAACTGATGACATTGATTTTTGCCAGTATCTTGTGGGCAGATTACTATCCCATAAACCTTTCAACCCATAAAACATGGAAAGGGCTTTACTAAGTGCTTGGAAACTAGCAAATCCTTTTTCCATTCATGTCATTGACTCTCAAATCTTTATATGCCACTATTCATATAAACAGGATTGTGATAAGGTGTTAAAGGACGGTCTTTGGCATTTTGATAAACATCTAATTACCTTGAAGGAAGTAGATGCAGACATGCAACCATCATGGGTACCTTTGAATGATTGCCCTATTTGGTTTCATATTTACAATATACCATTGAATTGAAGAGATATGTATTCAATCCAGGAGATTACACGAAAGGCACTAGAGGTTTTGGACATTGATAGGAAGCGGTTAGAGACTTGGAGTCACTATATGAGGGTGCAAGTTTGGTTTGATGTTACACAACCCCCTATCAGGGGTATTATGGTTATTAATGGAAAAGGTAAGACAATGTGGGTAGCCTTTCAATATGAGAAACTCTATAATTATTGTTTGTTCTGTTAGATGTTAGACAATGTCGAAGGTGAGTGTCTTGATAAGAGTGAGGATGTTATGTTGGATGGTATTGAACTTTGTGCTTCTTCGTATAAAATCAACCTAATGAATTGTAATATTCCTAAGAGTAAGAGTAAAAGTAAAAGTAAAGAGGCGAGCAACAATGTGGTTGCAAAGAAGTTATTGATCTTAGTTGATGGTGTGGTAGAGTCAAGTTATGCCCATGTGAATGTAGGAGATTCTAATGATGAGCTTCATGTGCACATGGAATTGGGGTCAACCATGGGAGAGGGTGATGCTTTGGGTAAGGGATCTTGTAGTGGGGACTGTCATAGTCGACTAGTGGTAGCTATAGTTATAGAGGAGCCAAAGTATCTGAGGATATGGCCTGATGAGAACTGGTTGGACGTGCATGTACAAGGCGCAGTTAATGTCGTCCATGCACAACCATATAAGAATAAGCTTGGTAAAGTGCAAGTCTTAGATTTATCATTTCACAAAGCTAATGTGTCTGACGTTGGGAATCAAACTGAAGCATCCCTTTATCCTATACATATGATGCTGAGGATGGGAGGTTGGCAAACTCAAAGTCGAAAGGTGGGAAAGGTGGTTGGAAATGGCTACCCTGAGAGGTTAACAACATAATTATTAGGCAGATAATGGGTTGTAATTTATCCTTCGATGGGTAAGGAGAATGCTCGAGTTGATTTAGAAATTGAAAAGGATAACTTGGGTGTTAAGAAGTAGAGGGTGAAAGATGATGATGATTTGAAAGCGGCGGAGACTAGTTGCCAGTCCTTCCAGAAGCCATGATTATCCTCAAGTGGAACCTTTGTGGTATGTGCAATCTACGAACATTTCGAACTCTTTGGAGGCTAGTTCTTGATAAAAGTCTGCATTTTTTTATGGAGTCTTAAGTTGATGTTAAGTGAAGTAAGTAGTATTAAGTCTTTATTTTCTTCTTTTTATTGCTTTCATGTTGATAGTAAGGGGGAGGACTAGTGGCTTGATGCTTTTTCTGGGACAAAATGTTGATATGACCATTTTAAATTACTCTCAAAATTATATTGATTTTAGAGTACATAAAGAAGGGGTTATTGGAGAATGGCATAGGAATGGAATGTATGGTTGGCCTGATGGTAGGGCAAAACTTGGGAATTGCTTAATGATCTTAAATCTTAAAATGGTGAAAAATGGGTATGCTTTGGGTACGGGTGAGCAAATTATCCAAAAAATTGACAAACCGAATCGATGATATTCGATTTTTTCAATTTGATTTATATGAATAGTTGGTTCGGTATAAAAATATATAAATTTTGATTTTGGTTGGTTCGATTTTATATGTTGAAAAATCAAGAAAATTGAAAAACCCAACCTTAAAACTCTCTTTCAAAATGATGCCTTTGTTAACCTTTGTATATTTTGCATTCTCTTGCCTCTCTTCTTTCTCACACCCAACAGTCACTCACTATCTCCCACCCATTTCTCACGACCCAAAATCTTACCTTGCCTCTTCATACCCATTTCTCGTCTTCCACCCATTTCTTCCCGCCCAATCGTCCTCTTCTCATTGTCATCGTTGTTGCTAACCTACAAATTCCTCCATCGACAGACCCACTTATTCCTCCATCAAAAGAACCATACACATTGATAGATTCCTCCATCCCCCTTTTCCCTAAAGGTAGGCATATGTGTGTGAATGAGGCCCATCTTCCCCTAAGAGTCGAGACTCCGCAAATTCCTCCATTGAAGATCCAAACACTACCATTGTCTTCTCCAGCACCGAAGAGGCTACCGCTGATTTTTCATCTCCACCTTTGTCAGATACTTTGGTTTTTCTGAGATTGGATTGATATTGAATTTTGATAATTTGTTTCAATCAAAATTGAAGTTTGATTATTAAATGGATTAATGATAATTTTATATCTCTTATATAAAGTTTGAATTAGTGAAAATTAAAGTGATTGATGAGTTTAATAGTGGTTTGATTTGTAAAATTGAGATCTATTATTGCTAAATATGATTTCTTTTAATTCAAATTGATGAGTTTAATAGTGATGGAATTGAAATATTTGTTTTAATATGGTTTTTGGATTGTAATATTTCAATTTAATATGGTTTATGAATTGTAATATTTATTTTAATATTATGGATAGGACTTAATAATTGAAGTTTTTTCTATCCCACATGATGAATACAAGATGAAATTCTTAGTTATTTTGGTTTTAATTCAGTTTTTATGAATTTTTAGTTTTTCAATTTAGTTTATTCATATTTTATCAATTTTTGGTTCATTTTGGTTTACATATATATTATGTCAGTTGATTTGATTATGTCTACATCAATTTTTATAGATTTTCAATTTGGTTTGATTAAAATTTTAGCTAAATCGATTTGTTCGGGTTGGTCTAAAATGCCCTAAAAAATGAATGCATGACCTATTGCTCAACCCTAGCTTTAGAGACTTTAATGAGGTTATATACAGGTACAAGAAATGGATTCATGGGATAAGGTATCCAACCATCACACATACATATACACATATATATAAACAAAAGTACTGATGTGGCGAAATCTCTTGAATTTGACTTTGTATATGTTGATGTGATAAATCTGTTGGCGCTTGAGTACCAAGAAGGGGGGTTGAATTGGTGGAAATTTAAAAATTTTGAGGGAATATAAAGAATTTGGGAGATTGAAAGAAAAGGAGAAGGAATAAACACAAAATTTTTTTATAGTGATTCAAGTGTTAATGAACCCTTTATCCACTCCCCAATTCTTCAAAATTGGGTGTTCTGCGAACTCATAATGGTGTTTCCAAGCTCACACCAAACTTGTACAATGTGTTTTAATGGCTCACACACAACCTTACAATTTGTGTTTTAAGGCTCACACAAAAAACCTCACTCAAGTGTTTTCTCAAAAGCTCACAATTAACCTAATACAAGAGTTTTGACAACTAGACTAACTCTCAAACCTAATTACAATGGTGTTTAATACCTATACCTAACAATATTAACTCACATTCAAAGAATAAAGGTTAAGAAGTAAAATTGCTAGAATTTGGCTATAATCAATGATATTCTCTTGCCTTCATAGAGACGTTACAAACAAACTATGCCTAAATCTTTAAGGTAAACTAGGCAGATTTTGCATTAAATGCCTAGTTTCGCAATCGTGACTAGCATTTTATAGTCACAAATTTTAATTTAAACTAGAAAGACTGAAATCATGGTGAAAAATCCTATTTATATCTAACGGCTAGTTCACGTGGCATGTTGTTATTGGTTTTCCAAGAAAAATAATCGTTGCATTTATCCAACTAACCAAAAGTTGTGATCGCGACTAAGGTTCTTTTTGGATGTTATAATGACCGTGAATCCTTCTGTTTGATAAGGAAAAATGCTTTAATGGGTCGCAGTCTCGATAGCTTTTTCGCCCTTGCAAATTTTGATATGGCAACGATTATCTTGGACACTTGGCTAGTTTTAGTTGCAGACTTGGTACCCTCTATATAGCTATGAAAGTCGCAGTCGCAACTAAGAACACGAACGTCATTACGAATCACACTGTATGACAATTATGTCTTCCTTGGCATGATTGTGGCTGTAATTTGCTCCTCGAATTCATTTGGCTCAAGTTCATCCACTCTTGTTGTAAGGTCGCGATCGCGATTTTAAGGTTCTTAACTGCGAATTTGTATGTCTTACTCAATGTTTGAGATTTAGACTTTTATCCAACTTTCAATGCAAACCTATCTTAAAAACTGCAAAAACAACACTTAAACAAGATGTTAGTACCTATCAATCTTCATTGTCAACATCAAAAGAGACCTTTGACTTAGGTTTGACCAACTTGGTCCAACAATGTCCCTCCTTTTTTATTTTGACAACTTAGATTGATTTTACTAAAGGTAATGAATTGTATAAGTGTAAAGTTGAGATAGTTAACATTTTTTAACAAAATACTTATTGAGAGACTAAGTTTAGTAGAGATTTATATTTTAGATTAGATTGCTCCCTTCAACTTACACTTTTCTCTGATTACATGTTATGCAATTTCTTTCACTATTTCTCTCCCTTTTTGGCAAGATCAAAAAGATAGTAGAAGTTAAAAGTGAATAAAAGTGCATAGGTGAAATGATTCAAATAGGATAGAGGAGGATATAAGTATAAGAATCTAGGTGTATAGCCTTGGCATTGATGAGGTAGGGCAAGTCAAGGAAATTATAGGATGGCAAGTATTTCTTTGTGATGAATTTTTCATTTTCCTTATTTAGTGCCCCCATATACCTATAGATTATTGTAACATGAAAAGGTAGAAGAAATTGGCTTGTAGGCTTGGTACTCATGTGAATCAATAGATCCATAAGGTATAGGTCGCTTTGGATGGGTTTGTTTTTGGTTAAGCAAAAAAGAAAAGTTAGGTCCTTTTGAGAGACCTTATCGTTCCTATCACTTATGCCATTTATAGAAAAGGTGATGATATGATGAAGAAGCCAATTTGGAGGTCTGGATATACTTAGCTAAAGATGTTTTTGGGCCATGTTTGGTTTCAATGGAGATTTCATACCAGAATTTAGAGTAGATGATATCAAGTGCAAAAATGATGAAAGGGATATCATCTCCCACTTGAAGGTTAAAAAGGTTAAAGAGTTGTTCAAAGATTATAAAGAAAGGGTCCCCAAAAGCCTGAAAGATTAACATATACTGACTTGCTTTGGATTCAGCTTTTTTGTTCAATATGACTGTACACATAAACTCTTTAACAATTTCTTTATATCAGGTTCATCTCGGAAGAGAAACTTGTTCCAGCCCAAGTTGGATAAGTAAGCATGAATTTCATCCATGATTTCTAGGAATTCAAGGAGAAAAGTTGAGGGAATTTGTTGGGTTGGATGATTTTAGTAGAGTTGGCTTTATAACAGTCTTTCTCTTCTTTGGTAATCCCTTTCGTCAAGTGAAGGGCAAGAAGACTAAACAATTAGGCTATGTCTGTTCCTTTCTCTACTCTAGAGAGCTTTTTGGGTGCCATTAGAGAAGTTTAAAGATGGTAGTAGGTTTGAGATAAGAAAATGAAGAAAGATGAAGAGAATGTGTAAAAGTGAAATAGAAGAGTGTTAGAGGGGTTTAAATAGGTAAAAATTTGATAAAAAAATGGCAAAAAATAGTCAAATTTGCAATAAATAAGAGAGTGTCATCGATTGGCAGTCAAATTAGTTAATGTTTGACAGTTAATTTAATTTGTGATCATAAACCTCAAGTCGCAATTGCTAATTACAAAAAGTCTGAGTAATTGATAAGAATTCCTTGAAAACTGAAGGAGTTAATGGTTAAAACTTTTGAATTTTGAAAATTCACGATAGAGAATTGATATAGCAACCACAAATTTGATGTATGACAAAAAGTTTGATAAGTGTTTGTAAATTATAATCATGAAAGGAAAGTAGCTACCACGAAGTGAAATGAGGAAGAGATAGGAATTGTCCTTCTTAATTGTGATCCACTTAATGTATTAATGATTAATTCATGCAAATTGTCATAGAAAAGCACATTTGCATAAGGAATTAAGACATCTAAAGTAGTAAAATGCACATCTATCAAATACGATATTCATTTACTTAAAACAACAAACTAAATAAGGAGTATTTTATAAGATCTAATTTTCACTCTATGGAGCTTCTATCAAACATTTATAGCTCCCTCTTAATGAAGTTCATCCTTTCTTTATTGAGAGGTTTAGCTAAAATATCTACAAGTTGATGATTAGTGGCAATAAACTCCAACACCACATCACAATTTTGGACATGATCTCTAAGAAAGTGATGTCTAATGTCAATATGTTTACTCCTAGAGTGTTAGAAAGGATTCCTTAAAAGATTTATCACACTTGTGTTGTCACATTTGATGGGAATGTGATAAATAACTTAGTCATAATCCTTTAGTTATTATTTCATTTAAAGAACCTGGGTGCAATAATAACCCGCAATCACATATTCTGCTTCGACAGTGAATAAGGCAACTAAAACTTATTTCTTACTAAACCAAGAAACTAAGAATTCTCCTATAAATTGGTAAGTTTCAAAAAGTGCTTTTTTCTATCTACTAAGCTACTGACATAATCCACATCTGATTATCCTAGAAGGCTAAAAGATGAATTCTTAGGATACCATAAACCTAAGTGCAATGTACCATGTAAGTAGAGAACCAATCATACATCTATATCTCTTTCCATCAACAGACTTACCTGATTCATCTTTGTCTAGTTTGATGGTAGCACTCATTAGTGTATTTGCTACTTTGCATCTGTCCATGCCAAATTTCTTGAGTATATCCTTTGTCTACTTGCCTTGGTTGATGAATATTCCCTCTTTGGTTTGCTTGATTTGTAAGCCAAGAAAGAACTTGAGCTCTCGCATTATACTCATATCAAATTCCTTAGTCATATACTTAGCAAAATCCTTACAAAAAGATTCATTAGTAGCACTAAATATAATATCATCAACGTATATTTGTACAATAAGTGTGTCTTAATTGTGTCTTTTAACAAATAAGGTAGTGTCAACCTTCCCTTTCTCAAAATCATTTTTTAAAAGAAATGAGCTAAGCCTTTTGTACTAAGCTTTTGGAGCTTGTTTCAAACCATATAAGACTCTATTTAACTTATAAACAAGATTTGAAAAGATGTGAGATTCAAAATCGAGGGGTTGTTCAACATAAACTTCTGCCTCAACAAGACCATTTAAAAATGCACTTTTAACATCTATTTGAAAAAGTTTAAAGTTCATATGACATGTATAAGCTAAGAGAATCCTAATGGCCTCTAATCTTGCTACGGGGGGCATAAGTTTCATCATAATCAATGCCTTCCTCTTGGTTATACCCCTTTCCAACCAAATCTAGCCTTGTTTCTAATAATGAAATCTTGCTCATCTAGCTTATTCCTAAACACCCACTTGCATCCTACAATAAGGTATTCCTTAGGCCTAGGAACAAGTTTTCATACTTTATTTCTCTCAAATTGGTTAAGTTCCTCTTACATGGCAATCACTCAACTTTTATCATTAAGAGCCTTATTAATTGATTTTGGCTCAAATTGAGAAATAAATGCAAGATTGTTATCTAAAGCATTAAGTTGAGATCTAGTACTTATACTCTTGGATGTGTTACTAATAATTAGATCATTAAAGTGATGTTTAGAGAATCTCTAATCCTTAAAAATATCTTAATCTGAAATTTTTACTTGTTGTGGTTGGAATTCCTTTACTTTTTTTGATGACTTGTGTTCATCATAGTTTTTAACAATCTCTCTTGAAGTTGACTCCAACTCCATTTTCTCAAAGTCACCTATAAGATTATCAATAAGAGAACCTTTCCTACGATCAAGTTTACTAGATTCATCAAATACAATGTTCATTGACTCCTCAATAACTATAGTTCTTTTATTGAATATTCTATGGGCTTTACTAGAGGTGGAATATCTTAGAAAAATACCTTTATTTATCTTAGAATCAATTTTTTCAAGATTGTCCTTGGTATTTAAGATGTAGCAGTTGCACCTAAAAACTCTTAGGTGTGACAACTTAGGCTTTCTACCATTCTAAAGTTCATAAGAAGTTTTATTGATAGTGAGTCTTTTGAAAACAAGATTAGAAATGTAATAAGAAGTATTAATGGCTTTGACTCAAAAGTAATTAGGCAAGGAATACTCATTGAGCATAGTTATAGCCATCTCTACTAGTGTTCTATTTTTCCTCTCTATATCACCATTTTGTTATGGTGTTCTAGGAGTTGAAAAATTATGGGAAATCTTATTTTCTAAACAATAAGATTCAAAAATATTCATTTTGAAATTCCTTTCCATAGTCAATCTTTATAGAAGAAATGAAGTAATCCTTTCCATTTTGAACTCTTTTTGCAAAACTTTTAAAAGCATAAAAAAATGTGATGCTTATGAGCTAGAAAGGATATCCAAGTAAACCTAGAGTAATCATCAACTAGGATAAGTGCATAATATTTTCCACCTAAACTATCACTCTAAATAGGTCTAATCAAATCCATATGGATAAGTTAAAGAGGTGGATGTACTTACAACATTCTTTGCCTTGAATGAAGATAGGTGTTAGTTTCCCATTTGGCATGGTCCACATGTCTTGTCCATTGAGAATTTTAGCTTAGGAAGACCTTCCACTAGCTTTTCTTTTGATAGGCTTTATAGGAGTTTCATGCTAGCATGACCAAGTCTTATATGCCAATGTCAAGCTTTATTGCTAAGGGACAGAAGACATTTAAAAGATTAGTTAGCCAAATTGTCTAAGTCAAAAGTAAGTATTGCCTCTTCTTTTACCCTTGAAGACTACCTTTTTATCCACTAAAATGGTACCTCAGCATTTTCCAAGGTCAAAGGTGATTTTGTTACCTTTATCACATAATTGACTTACACTAACCAAATTATGTTATAAACCATCTATAAGAAGAACATCATCAATAAGTGAACAACCATTCTTACCAATTATTCCAATGCTAATTACCTTACCTTTAGCATTATTTCCAAAAGTGACATTGACACCTTCTTTCTTTTTTATGGCTATGAATAACTTTTTGTTGCTTGTCATATGCTTTGAGAATCCACTATCCACATGTCAATCATTGTCTTCATTGGTGGCTGCCATACAATCCTACATAATATAAATAAATCACTTTTGTTTAGGTACCCAAGCATACTTGGGTCCTTGGGGGTTAGGTCTATAGGGGTCCTCAATTATAGGTGAGCCTTCCTAATATAACAATAGATATTTATATGACCAAACTTATGCAATAATGACATTGGATTTTAAACTTATGAGTCTTCCTTTATACATAGCTTTAGTAAGAGTAAGGGTACTTCTCATACTATTATGATGTGAGTGTGAGCATGTGCATGAATGGCTAGAAGTGGAGGAGAACTTTTTATGTGTGTTAGGGTGAGCATGTTTCTTAGTGTAGATTTATGCATGGCTAACCCTTTTTGGCATAGGCTTTGAGCATTGATGTGCTTTCCCTTTGCCCTTAGGCATTGATGGCTTAGTGTTATGAGCACTCTTCCTCCCAACTACCTCAATACTAGATGTTTGAGGTGTTGAAGCTCTAATGAAAGTAGTGAGAGGGGGATTAGATGATAAGGAGACTCCATTGAAACTAAGACCATGTCTAACTAATGGGTGTCTTTGAGATACAATTAATGTATTTAAAGTGTCCTTCCCTTTGTGAAACTTCAAAATAGAATTTCTAAGCTCAATTACCTCTCCTTTTAAGGTATCATTTTCCTTTCTCAAGGAATTTAAAGAAGATGAAGACTTTGTAAGGCTTTCGATAAATTTTTTGAGTTCTTCATTAGAAGTCCTCAATTCACCTATAAGCTCATTCAATGAGTTAAACTCCTTTTTTAGTTTTGAGCATTTCTTTTTGTAAGTTTTCATTTGTGACTTGTATTTATCACATCTTAAGGTAAGAGCTTCGAAGAGCTCATCATCCACATCATCTAATGCATCATGGTTTTCATAAGAATGGTGTGAAGAACTTGCCTCATTTAAGGAGTCATTTTGTGCCATGAAGCATAAATTTGCCACTTTCTCATCTTCATCCTCCTTACTAGAGTTGTCATCCCAAGTAACTTTAAAGCTCTTCTTCTTTTCTTTGTCCCCTTTCTTTTTCTTTTTTAGCTTGGGGCAATCATATTTGATGTGACCTTACTTGCCACACTCATAGCATGTTACCTCACTCATCCTTTCTTTGAGGTTAGGAGATACCTTCTTAAAGTTCCTTCTATCTTTTCTTCTTCTTATCAGCTTCTTGGTTCTTCTATAAAGCATAACTAGCTCATTTTCTTCTTTTTCACTATTATCATCACTTGAGACAACTTTTACTTCTTTATCTTTAGATGAGGATTTAAGAGCTAAAGTGTTCTTCTCTATTTTCTCATTCTTGTCCCTTTACCCTCTCATCTTCTTCATCTCCTCATCATTTTTCAAGGCTAGCTCATAAGTGAGAAGTTTGCCTATGAGGACATCTATTCTTTTTCAATGTCTGGATTTGACTCTTGTATGCTACATACCCTAGCACCAAATTTCTCAAGAGGTAAGGATTTAAGTATTTTAGAGTTTACCTCATGATTGGTAAGTACCCTTTCAAATTTCTTCATGTTTGTGACAATAGATAGGATTCTATTTGTCATATCAGTGATGCTTTCATTATCCTTGATTATGAATAACTCTCATTCTATCACATACATCTTTAATCTACTAGATTTCACCAAGGTTGTGCCTTCATGGTAATTCTAAGCTTTTCAAATTCCATGGGTTATGAGGCAATGTTGAACTTTTCCTATTTCTTCCCTTGACAAGGAACTAAGAAGGATTGTCGTTGCCCTTTTGTTTCTTCTATTTGATCTTTTATGAGCTTCCACTCATTCTTTCGTTATGATTAACTCTTCACCTCCATTAACCACCTTAGTAGGAGGTTTCCATTCTTTTGCCATAATATCCCAAAGGTCCACCACAACGTTGTCCAAATATATCTTCATCCTATATTTTCAATGCATATAGTCGGATCCATCAAACTATGGCTTGAGATGGGCATGGATTCCTTCTTGTGTCATGTGTCTTTGCTTACTCAATTAAGAGTTTTAATGAGAACCTTGCTTTCATACCACTTGTTGGCCCTTGAATACTAAGAAGGGGTGTTGAATTGGTGGGAATTTAAAAATTTGGACGGAAGATAAAAAATTTAGGAGATTGAAAAAGAAAGAGAAGGAATGAACACATAATATTTTTATAGTGATTCGGGTGTTAATGAACCCTGCATCCACTTCCCAATTCTTTACAATTGGGTGTTCTACTAACTTGCAATGGTTTTTCAAGCTAACACTAAACTTGTATAATGTATTTTAATGGCTTACACATAACCTTACAATTTGTGTTTTAAGGCTCACAGAAAAAATCTTACCCAAGTGTTTTCTCAAAGGCTCACACTTAACCTAATACATGAGTTTTAACAACTAGGTTAACTCTCAAACTTAATTATAATGGTGTTTAATGCTTTCACCTAATAATATTAACTCGCATTCAAAAAAAAAGGATTGAGAAGTAAAATTGAAAGAATTTGGCAATAATGAATGATATTCTCTTGCATTCATGTCTGTTTGGTGGAGCATTTATAGGCAATAACCACTAAATAGATGTTACAAACAAACTATGCCTAAATCTCTGAGGTAAGCTAGGCAGATTTTACATTAAATGCCTGTTATACTAGTTTCGCAGTCATGATTGGCATTTCGCAATCATGAATTTTCAATTTACACTAGAAAGACTGAAATCACAGTGGAGAAAAATAACCATTACGTTTATCCAACAAACCAAAAGTCGCAGTCACGACTAAGGCTCTTCTTGGACGCGACAATGACTGTGAATCCTTCTATTTAGTAAGGAAAAAAATGCTTTAATGGGTCGCGATTTCAATAGCTTTTTTGCCCTTACAAATTTTGATATGCCAACGGTTATCTTGGACACTTGACAAGTTTTGGTTGCTGACTTGGTTCCCTCCATACAACTACAAAAGTCATGATCGCGACTGGGAATGTGAACGTCATCGCGAATCACATTGTACGACAATCATGTCTTCCTTGGCAGGATTATGGTTGCAATTTGCTCCACGAATTCGTCCGGTTCAAGTTCATCCATCCTTATTGCAAGGTTACAGTCGCGATTTTATGGTTCTTGACCGCGAATTTATATGTCTTACTTAATGTTTGAGATTTAGACTTTCATCCAACTTCCAATGCGAACATATCTTAAAAGCTACAAAAATAACACTTAAACAAGATGTTAGCACCTATCAATTTTTATTTTCAAGATCAAAAGAGATCTTTTTGACCAACCTAGTCCAACAAAATCATAGTTAAGTTTTGTCCAACCCCTTTGATAAGGCTCACAATTTTAATTCTCTTAATAATAAATTATTTATACAAATTGAATTTTTCTCAACATATGTCTTATCATTTTCTTTATTATTTTCTCTCAAAACATATAAGTTACTAAAAACTCAATAAGATATTGATCCACACTATAATTATATGTCTATTCAACAATCTCAAACCATAATAATAGATAGACATTAAAAAATTAAATATGATATTTCAAATAATAAACAATATGTCAAAATTCACGGTGTTGAACATATTATTCTTAATGAACTTTTTAATTTATATTACTCAATAACTATAATAAATAATAACACTACCAAAAATAACATAATTACATTTTAAAAATCCTAAAAAATAAAAATTAATTTTAAATTGCTTAAAGTGCAGAATACCGACTAATTTACATATATGCAAGGAGCCACTTGCTTCAACAATCACAAATATGCATGCATGTTGTTAATTTTCTTTCTTTCGTTGATTAGGTATGATTCTGGAGGTAACAGCTTCTAACCTACCCAAATTCATTCGAATAAGGTGACTCGAACCCAACCCTGACTTGGGGCAAACTTGAAATGACCCAAAATTATTGGGTCGAATTAGATCAGGTAAGGGTCAACCCAACAATTCAAGTCAAAACTAACTTGAATGAGACAACTTGTGAATCGATCTCATTGATCCGATGACAATATAAAAAAAAAAAATAAAAATTTTATTACTAAATATATAAATGGTAGAATAATTAAAATAATAAAAATTTATTTTAAAAAATATTTAGATTATTTTATTAAATTTAAATTTAACTTTAACTTTAACTTTGATATTTTTAAAAAAAATAACAAAATTTTTATATTTAATAAATTTATTAATTTTACTATGCTTTTTTATGTGCCTAAATTACATTTTATTATTTATTATGATAAATTATTTAGCAATAATAAAATTTATTTATTGTGATAAAATAAATTTATCATAATTTTACATTATTTAATAGATTGACATATTATTATGACAATATTACTTCTCGTTATATGTAATTTGATAGGCATTATATTATGACAAAATATTATAATGAAAGAATGTATATTATAATTTATCTTATATGCTCATTTATTATGAAAAAAAATTTTTAGTTAAAAATTTTTGGGCTCAATGATTAAGAAAATTCAAACATTTTCACAAATTTTCAATTGTATCTAAAGTTTCTAATTGAGTCAATTATCCCCTAATTTGATAAATTAGATTTAATTATACCTCAAGTCAAAATCAACATTTAATAAAATATATATTTAGACTTAATTGGCCCTTATATTTTTCAATTAGTTCAATCAAATTCAAAATTAAGTTTAAATCTTACTAAGTAAACGTTTGTACTATTCCACCATACAACTATGACTATGGACTGCATATACGTATGACCATGATTAACAGCAACAGACTAACAAGTCATAAGAGCAATTTAGCAGTATGACTATGGCTTTCTAGGCATTTCCTCACCACTTCGCCACTGTCCTATAGCTTAGTACTCACGAAGAGCTCCACGGTCCTATTGATATGCCCATCAACGGCTTCCACAGTCCTTTTAGTATGATGAAATAGGAGATTATAGTTATCAAAGAAAATGAGAGAGAAGAAGAAGATGGAAAGAGATCATATAACACTATTAGAGACCATTGGCTATATGTGTTTAGAAACTCATGCTTGAAGAAAGAGAGATTTTATTTCCTAGAGATTTTTTCCAAGCAAAACATTATTTACAAATGAGAGAACTCTTCCATATATAGACTTGGAAGAGATAAGATTCTCTCGACAAACTTAAATGGCCAGCTAATATAGATAAACTTTAACAATTATTACAGACAAACACAAATGGCCAACTAGACACACTTTAGACTAACAAAAGAAAGAGCCAACAATTATTACAAACAAACAAAAGAAAGAGCCAGTTGTAAAAGCTAAGTATTAAAGTAGATGACTCATCCTGCTTTTAACAAAGCAGATTCCTTCTTATCTTTTTCTGATTGGCTCATGGGAAGGTGATAGATTCATGATCTCGTAATCTTATTCCTCTATTTCTGTTTGGACCTTGGCATTTACTTTTTCAATGAGGATAAGGTTTTCTCCATATTTTGGTATAGATCTTCAGGCTCATAGGGATCTTGTGAGTAAAGTTTCAAGAGCTGACTGTCTAATGGTTTGAGTTGTTGAGGAGGGAAGTCTTCCCATTCTTGGCACTTGGCGTTGAACTCATTCTTGTGTAGTCGAGGAAGAGTATCCCATGATGCGTCCTCAACTAAGGTTGGCAAGATTTCATTAGGAATAGTTTTATTTCTTTCGAACATGAATCTCTGAAATTCCCTGAACTGCTCATGGTGATCAAGAGCATCTGTCCATAAAGAGTATTAATTCTCCTTGTAATAGTGTAAACACCTAAGCATTCAAGGAGTCATGCCTAATGGGCCAACATAGCAGGGTCGATGAATTATATAGATAGCCCTTTTGTTCAAGGCTGTTGCATGAGAACTGTAGGAAATTCTTGCCTTCATAGCATCAATCCACTTATCAAGGAGTTGGAACCATTCTAGAAAAGTAATGAGATGAGGGTTATGATAAACCCTTCTTTTTAGCTTTTCTAGATATTTACCAAAATGTAGTGGCCTAACTTCAATGGCTATGGTATATAGATGATAGAAATACCATAGAAAGATTAATAGTTCTTTAGGCCAAATCCATCCTCCGTTATGGACTGCAGCAAAGTCCATGAAGGTATATACCTTCAAGAATGGGTAAAAGGGATGGAAACCAAAGACTTCCATAAAGATGGGACCGAAGGTTTTGAGCAATTTGGTCTGATAAGAAAAGATTTGTTTAACAACCAAGTCTAAGATATAGGAATAGGTTATAGGAAGAATCACTTCTAGTGGAGTACCTATTCGGAGAAAGGGAGAGTAAGATACTGATGGATGAGTAGATGAGGTATCAGTGGATGGAGAAGAGGAGGAAGATGAGGATGCCATAGATATAATGGGATAAACTAGGTGGATTAAAGAGATACTTTGAGGTTTAGATAATATATATGGTATAAGGTTGAAGTCTCCTTTTATATGCTTCACCTCAAAAGAATATTTGTTGAACCAATTTTTCCACCTTAGAAGTTATGGATTTGGTATTGACTTCTTATTTTCAAGGATTTTAGGAAATGACGAACAATCTATAACCACAGTGAATCTATGAGCAATTAAATGGAATTCAAATTTTTTAATTCCATTTTTTACTGCCAATATTTCCTTGAAAATATAATGATTGTGTTTTTCTGACTCCTTAAAGGACGCACTTGCATTTGAGCATATTCTTTTATTTATGTCCTTTTCCTCAAGTAGGATGGCCCCCTAGTGACTATCACTAGCATCTGTCTGCAGTAGTCTCTTTCCATCAAAAGGGATCTATAATGGTGGCAACTATTGAAGCACTTGCTTTAAAGTTTTGACTGCATGCATTTGATTGGAACCCCATTATGGAGAATCTTTCTTAAGCATGAGTTGTAAAGGCTTGGCATATTTTGCATAGTGGGAAACAAAACTATGTAGATAATTTGCAATGCCAAGAAACTGTTGAATTTGTTTACACGTGAGATTCTCATCTGAAAACTTTAATAATTCAGTTGCGATGTGGGGTCTTGGTTGATATTGGCCATCTTTGAATGTCATCCCCAATAATTATATCTGGTCTTGTGCAATCTTCATTTTAGTGGAGGACAACATGATCCCATATTGCTGAGTTAGATTCATGAACCTTTTGAGTATATGAACATGAGAGTCCTCATCTAGTGAAAATAAAAGGATATCATCTATGTAGATTAAAGCACTATTAAGGATAGGCTCATAGATTTTCACCATTGCCTTTTGGAATAAAGAGGGAGCTATTTTAAAACTATATGACATGTCCATTAGTAGTGTCTGTTTGGAATGCAAAATGTCGTATTGTGTCGATCTTCTGGAACAATGCCTAATTGCTAGAATCCTGCCTTTAAGTCAAATTTAGAAAACACCTTTCCCTGCGACAAATGAATAAACAATGAGGAAATTTTTGGTAAAAGAAAATTGTCGTCTTTGAGGAAGTGATTCAAAGGCTGGTAATCAATGATAAGTCATTTCTTGCCCCTGACTTGTTCTAATCTTTTATTAACATAAAAGGTCTGGCAAGCCCATACAAAGTAGTAGGCTCAATAAGCCCATGGGCTAAAAGTTAAAAGCACTCCTGATAGGCCAACTCTTGTTCCTCAGGATTCATGCCAAGATGAGTCGCCTTTGTTGGGTTAACATCCTCATTGAGCTTAAATGGCAAGGATATGAAAAAAGTCGGATTGGTCCATAGAGGTTTTAGGTTTTTGGATAGAAATTTAGTGTAGTTTTCAGCACAACATAGGTCTTTTATGGTTTGGATTATTTGGGTTATAGCTGTTGAGAGATGGGCCAGACTGGGTTGTATAGTGAATAGGGAAGTGAATGTAGTATAAGGCTGGAAATAACTTCGAAACTTAAGGCCCGTTGGAAAGACCCTCAACTTAGCTAGCTTCCAATAAAGATCAAAGCCCATGACCAAGTCTTTGTTTAGCAAAGATGACCTAAGGAACTTTACATGGATTTTACAGCCCAAGAAAAACTGAACAATAACGGGTTTAGCTGTAATGAGGCCCGTATGTAAAACTTCTCCATTTGTATCCCAAAAGTACTTTTTGTATGGCTTCCAATATTGAACTATTAAGACCTTGGGATTCATGATAGAAATATAGACTTTTGTGTCCATAAATGCTACAACTTTGATAGGTTTGGAAAATGGTCCAGGAAAATCTAAACAAAGGCCAAAGGAATTGGATGGTCCTTGTCAAGCTGTAATTATGTTATTGGAGCCATAGTAAGTGGAGTTAAGGAATAGCTGCCTGAATAACCTGGTTCATCATCTTCGGAAGAAGAATCTTGGATAGCAAAAACTGTTTCATCTTAAGGATCATTTTCAACAGAGAAAAGGGATTCTACATATGCATTTTTCAAGTCTACAACAGATAAAATTTGAATTTGTTGGATTATTTTAGCTGCTTGTTGAGGTTTATTAGGACATCATTTTGCAAAATGACCCTTTTGTCCATAGATATAATATCTGTTAGATTTGCACTTTCTCCTGTATTTCTTCCATCTGAAATATCTCCACTTTTTCTTTGAACTAGAGCTTTTAGATTTGAGCTTTAAGAAATGGTTCTTCTTTTTGTTTAGACAGACACATATATATCTTCATTCCCTTTGCACTTAATCATCAACTCTTCTTGCCTGCAGGACTTTTTAAGAGAAGGATTTTTCTGTCAGTCAAGCATTTGGACAATCACCTTTCGCTCACTGCATAATTTTTCAAGACCCTGTATCATTAACTGGTACATTTCTCCAAACGAAAGATCATTGACAGACTTATCCTTTTGTCTCATGATCTGATGGATGGCAGTTGTCAAAAGATCTAGCAATGAGGTGATAAAAGCTTCTTTTAAATTTGGATTTCCCCATCCGCCTAACTGATAGAATTTCTTAGCCATCTTTTGATAGTGGAGATCAAGGTCTTTCTTTAACAGGGAATAACACTTCATCTGGAAATACTCTCGTCTGATTATGTCATTTCCTTTTTGAGGTTTGCCTGTAAATTCTGCGTAAAGAATACCCAAGAATTCAGATGCTCTAGGACATTGTATCATAGTAAGTTTTGAGTATTCATCCAGAGCACTGTACCAATCTTGAAAACTGCCAGTCATTCATGAGATGAATTCCTCTAAAACTGTTTTGATAACAGCACCAGGTTTCTTCATTTGAGTATCTATCTAGGCCCTGAATTCTTGAAAACGATATCTATAACGATCAAGGCTTATATCTTCTAAGGTGAACTAAGGACCTCCTATTGTTGGGCCAGAGTTATTAGGAGGTCTATTGGGAACAGACTCTACTTCCATACCCTCTGCTGGAGGATCTACTGTATAGAAAGGAGCAATAGGAGGAGGATCTGCCATATATTGAGTTGGAATTTCTTCATCCAAAACACTAAAAGAACTGGCATCTTTCTCTGATTTTGAGTCTTGGGAAGAATCCTCCAATTTTGAGTTTACTATTAAGAAGGAAGGTAAAGATTGAGTGTTATCTAGGTATTAATGAATGGGATTCATCATTTGGCTTTCAGGTGGTTTTGGTGGAGGTTGTTTTACTGACTCGTTAGAGGTAGTAGTATGCATGGATGACTCTTTAGGCTCAAGTTAAGCAGGAAATTTTCCAGCTCTTAACTTTTTATGGAATAGGTCTGTAGCTATGCCATGGTGTTCAAGTTTGGTAGTGGTTGGTTTATGAAGTGAAGGTGGTTTAATTGGTGAGGCTTCAAAGTCCTTCTCAATTCTTTCCAGCTGAGATTTCAGCTTTTGAATTTCTACTGCCTTCCTTCGGATTTCTTCTATCTGTGCCTTTTGAGTCACCAATTACATTACTTCTTTATGCCTTTCTTCAACCTAGATTTGTAAGCGAATCATCAGCTCATAAACATCTTGCTTATGTTCACTTAGTCTGTCATCGACCTTATGAACTTGTTGAGACACCCTTTCTACCTTGGATTCTATGTTTTAAGAATCCTATTATGAGCTTGCGCATTAGTTGATTTCCAATTAAGCACTGCTTCTGCTAGAGTTATACTCAATGGTTGGCCCTTTGCATTAACCCCAGTGGGATTCTTTATATGGGCCATGGTCCTGAGTTAGGTATTAAGATTGGTTTGGTCAAGTAATGGTGGAAAATCTTCTTTTGTAGGTTGATACATACAGAGTTGTGGTGTTTGTGTAGGGCTAGGTGTTTTGGGTGTCCCTTTCATGTTTTGTGAGGCACAAGAGATAGGTGTTTAGTTTTTAGGTTGTTTATGAATTTGTTGTTTTGGTGTGTAAGATAGTGCTTGAGGGATTGGACCATAGTTAACAAAGTAATCATACTTCCCAGATGGCTCTTCAATAAGCCAACAGATGGATCACCATCTTCATATCTTATGCGCATAGATGTCTTAGAACAACCTTTCTTTTTTCTCTTTGGTTCCTCTTCATCATCTGAACCATATAAGTAAGCATCACATCGACATTTATCCTAAAAACAACAGTCATCTTAGTCAAACGGGTAAACAGGAGATCCATTGCTTTCAAAGTAGACAATAGGCAAGCCTACTTCAGGTTCATGGTGTGTTATCATGAATTGTATGGAAAACACACCGCTTTCCTTTGTTGGAGGAGTTCTAGCAAACTTTGTTTCTACAGTACTGTCTGGCTTTCGGTAATAAGTTAGCTTTATTGATTGTATCGGTTGGGTATTTTCATGCATTTTCTCATAACTTATGACCCAGGTTTCTGGTAATAATTGCAAGAGCTCATTCCTCGATATCTGGTGAGGAATATGGATGCACGTGGGTGCATTTTGAGTGTCTGCTACTATCAGCAAGGCCTCATTCTCATGAGGGAGAGAAAGGTCAATGGAATGATTCTGGATCCTGTAAATCATTTGATTGTACAGAGTAGCTACTATAGCAGTTACTTGTGGAGCTCCAGTTATTTGGATATGGACATTGAGAGTAGTAAGAACATGTGGATCTTTTAGAGACAGATTAAAGTTGGGGTAGAATATGAACATCACCAATCCTGCATTCAAAGATGTTTTTACCATTCCAATTATTGCGTGCTGGTACTCTATGTACCTATTGTCTAGCAAGGCAATCCTTGCAAAGATTAGTAGCCCTTTTCTTCCATGATAGCTCACAGCTATTCGGATAGCTCTGAAATGGATATGGGTGTATCCTTGAAGAACCTATTATTGTACAAACTCTGGAGAAATTTCAAGAGTAATGAATTATTCTGTTCTCATTGCCGAGATTGGACATTGATCAAAGTTTGAGGACTGTGCATACTCTTTTACAACCTTAGGAGTTTGTTTGATGAGGGCTTTAATGGATCTGCTCCAGGATGTTTTATATCATTGGAAAACATCATATGGGTTTAGGAAGGTATATTGGTGTCTTGAATCTTTTGGTTGTCAGGGATATAACTGAGTTCATATAGGTAGTCTATTTTAGAGGAGGTAGATCTTTTAAAAGAAGGAATGGAAGGGATAGAAACAGTTGAAGAAGAAGTAGAGGGTTGAGATGAAGAAGGTGCAATAGTGTCTACTATAGGATTGTCCATGTTAACAGAGTGTCGTTAGTCTCCATAGTATATATCATTCACCACTGCAAAAGGAAAAACAATCAGGCTCTTGTGCCCTCAAAAAACGTGATGGTCATTATTTTTGGGATGAATGTAGGTGTGATGCTTGCTTATATGGTTCAGATGATGAAGAGGAACCAAAGAGAAAAAAGAAAGGTTGTTTTGAGACATCTATGAGCAGAAGATATGAAGATGGTGATCCATCTATTGGCCTACTCGGAGAGTCATCTGGAAAGTATGATTATCTTGTTAACAATGGTCCAATCCCTCAAGCACTATCTTCCACACCAAAATAGCCAATTCATAAACAACCTCAAAACACAAACATCTATCTCTTGTGCCTCACAAAACATGAAATGGATACCTAAAACACCTAGCCTTACACAAACACCACAACTCTGTATGTACGAACCTATAGAAGAAGATTCCTACCATTACCTGACCAAACTCACCTTAAAACCCAAGTCAGGACCATGGCTTATATAAAGAATCCTACTGGAGTTGATGCAAAAGCTTAATCGTTGAGTATAACTCTGACAGAAGCAGTGCTTAATTGGCAATCAACCATTGCGCAAGCTTAGAATAGGATTCTTAAAAACATAAAATCCAAGGAGGAAAGGGTGTTTGAACAAGTTCATAAGGTCTATGACAAACTAAGTGAACATCAACGAGATGTTTATGAGCTGATGATTCGCTTACAAATCTAGGTTGAAGAAAGGCATAATAAAGAAGTAATGCAATTGATTACTCAAAAGACATAAAGAAGTAAGCAGTAGAAATTCAGAAGCTGAAATCTCAGCTGGAAATAATTTAGAACGATTTTGAAGCCTCTAAACTAAAATACCAAGATCCTTTTGAAATACCTTTGCCCAAAGCCTTACCAATTAAACCACCTTCACTACACATACCAACCACTGCCGAACATGAACACTATGGTCTAGCTACAGACCTGTTCCATAAAAAGTTAAGAGCTGGAAAATTTCTTGCTCAACTTGAGCCAAAAGACTCATCCATGCATACTACTACCTCCAACGAGTCAGTAAAACAACCTCCACCAAGACCACCTGAAAGCCAAATGATGAATCCCATTCATTCATACTTAGACAACACTCAATCTTTACCTTTTTTCTCAATGGTAAACTCAAAATCAGAGGATTCTTCCCAAGACATAAAATCAGAGGAAGATGTTAGTCCTTCTAGTGCTTCAAATGAAGAAATTTCAACTCAATATATGGCAGATCCTCCTCCCGCTGCTCCATCCTACACAATAGATTCTCCAAGTGAAGGATATGGAAGCAGAGTCTGTTCCCAATAGACCTCCCAAGAACTCTGGCCCAACAACAGGAGGTCATTGGTTCACCTTAGAAGATAGAAGGCCTGATCGTTATAAAGATAATTTTCAAGAATTTAGGGCTTGGATTGATACACATATGAAAAAATGTGGTGCTGTTATCAGAACAGTTTTAGAGCAATTCATCTCACAAATGAATGGCAGGTTTCAAGATTGGTATACTATTTTGGATGAATACTCAAAACTTACTATGGTATAATGTACTAGAGAGTCTAAATTCTTAGTTATTCTTTAGGCAGAATTTGCAGGCAAACCCCAAGAAAGAAATGACATAATCAGATGAGAGTATTTTCAAATGAATTGTTATTCCCTATTAAAGAAAGACCTTAATCTCCACTCTAAGAAAATGGCTATGAAATTCTATCAGTTAGGCAGATGGGGAAATCCAGATTTAAAAGAAGTTTTTATCACCTCATTGCCAGATCTTTTGACAACTGTCATCCATCAGATCATGAGACAACAGGATAAGTCCATCAATGATCTTTCGTTTAGAGAAATGTACCAGTTAATGATACAAGGTCTTGAGAAATTATGCAGTGAGCGAAAGGTGATTGTCTAAATGCTTAACAGATAGAAAAATCCTTCTCTTAAAAAGTCCTGCAGGCAAAAGGATTTGATGATTAAATGTAAAGGGAATCAAGATATTTGTGTCTGTCCAAACAAAAAGAAGAAGCATTTATTGAATTTCAAATCTAAAAGCTCTGGTTCAAAGAAAAAGTGGAGATATTTCAGATGAAAGAAATATATGGGAAAGCGCAAATCTAACAGATGTTATATCTGTGGACAAAAGGGTCATTTTACAAAATGATGTCCCAATAGACCTCAACAGGCAACTAAAATGATCCAATAAATTCAAATTTCATCTATTGTAGACCTAAAAAATACAGATGTAGGATCCTTTTTCTCTATTGAAAATGAGCATTCGGATGAAATAGTTTTTGCTATCTAAGATTCTTCTTCCGAAGATGATGAACCAGGTTATTCAGGCAGGTATTCCTTAACTCCACTTACTATGGCTCCAATAACATAATTACAGCTTGACGAGGACCATCCAGTTCCTTTGGCCTTTGTTCAGATTTTTCCTCAACCATTTTCCAAACCTATCAAAGCTGTAGCATTCATGGACATAGGAGCTCATATTTCTATCATGAATCCCAAGGTCTTACCAGCACAATATTGGAAGCCCTACAAAAAGTACTTTTGGGCTGCAAATGGATAAGTTTTTTATATGGGCCTCATTACAACTAAGCCCATTACTATTCAGTTTTTCTCAGGCTGTAAAATCCATACGAAGTTCCTTGGGTCATCTTTGCCAGATAAAGACTTGGTCATGGGCTTTGATCTTTATTAGAAGCTGGCTAAGTTAAGGGTCCTTCCAACAGGCCTTAAGTTTCAAAGTTATTTCCAGCCTTATACTACAGTCACTTCCCTGTTCACCATATAGCACAGTCTGGCCCAACTCTCACCAGCTACAACCCAAATAATCTAGACCATAAAAGACCTATGTTGTGCCGAAAATTACACTAAATTCCTATCCAAAAACCTAAAACCTTTATGGACCAATCTGGCCTTTCTCATATCCTTGCCATTTAAGCTAAATGAGGATGTTAACCCAACAAAGGCTACTCATCCTGACATGAATCCTAAGGAGCAAGAGTTGGCCTATCAGGAGTGCTCTCAACTTCTAGCCCATCAGCTTATTAAGCCTACTACTTTGTATGGGCTTGCCATACCTTTTATATTAATAAAAGACCAGAACAAATTAGGGCCAAGAAACGACTTGTCATTGATTATCAGCCTTTGAATCACTTCTTCAGAGATGAAAAATTTCCTTTACCAAAAATTTCCTCATTGTTTGTTCATTTGTCACAGGGAAAAGTGTTTTCTAAATTTAACTTAAAGGCAGGATTCTAGCAATTAGGCATTATTCTAGAAGATCGACATAAAACAGTGTTTTGCATTCCAAACAGACACGACCAATGGACAATATTGTCGTTTGGTCTTAAAACAACTCTCTCTTTATTCCAAAAGGTAATAGTGAAAATCTATGAGCCTATCCTTAATAGTGCTCTAATCTACATAGATGATATCCTTTTATTTTCACTAGGTGAGGACTCTCATGTTCATCTACTCAAAAGGTTCATGAATCTGACTCAGCAATATGAGATCATGTTGTCCTCCACTAAAATGAAGATTGCACAAGACTAAATAGAATTATTGGGGATGACATACAAAGATGGCCAATATCAACAAAGACCCCACATCGCAGCTGAATTATTAAAGTTTCCATATGAGAATCTCACGCGTAAGTAAATTCAACAGTTTCTTGGCATTGCGAATTATCTATGCAATTTTGTTCTCCACTATGCAAAACATGCCAAGCCTTTACAACTCATGCTTAAGAAAGATTCTCCACAATGGGATTTCAGTCAGACGTATACAATCAAAACTTTAAAGCAAGTGCTCCAACAGTTACCACTATTACAGATCCCTTCTGATGGAAAGAGACTGCTGCAGAAGATGCTAGTCATAGTCATTGGCGGGCCATCCTACTTGAGGAAAAGGATGGAAAGAAAAGAATCTGCTCACATGCAAGTGGGTCCTTTAAGGAGTCAGAAAAACACTATCATTCTATTTTCAAGGAAATATTGGTAGTAAAAAATAGAATTAAAAAATTTGAATTCCATTTAATTGGTCATAGATTCACTGTGTTTATGGATTGTTTGTCATTTCCTAAAATCCTTAAAAATAAGAAGTCGGTACCAAATCCACAACTGCTAAGGTGAAAAGATTGGTTCAACAAATATTATTTTAAGGTGAAGCATATAAAAGGAGACTCCAACCTTATACCAGATCTATTATCTAGACCTCAAAGTATCTCTTTCATCCACCTAGTTTATCCAAGTATACATATGACATCCTCATCTTCCTCCTTTTTTCCATCCACTGATGCCTTATCTGCTCATCCACCAGTATCTTACTCTCCCTTTCTCCGAACAAGTACTCCATCAGAAGTTATTCTTCCTATAACCTATTCCCAGATCTCAAACTTTGCTGTTAAACAAATCTTTTCTTATCATACCAAATTGCTCAAAACCTTCGGTCCCATCTTTATGGAAGTCCTTGGTTTCTATCCCTTTTACCCATTCTTGAAGGTATATACCTTCATGGACTTTGTTGTAGTCTATAACGGAGGATGGATCTAGCCTAAAGAACTATTAATCTTTCTATGGTATTTATGTCATCTACATACCATAGCCATTGAAGTTAGGCCACGACATTTTAGTCAATATCTGGAAAAGCTCAAAAGAAAGGTTTATCATAACCCTCATCTCATTACTTTTCTAGAATGGTTCCAACCCCTTGATAAGTGGATTGATGCTATAAAGGCAAGAATTTCCTACAGTTCTCATGTAACAGCCTTAAACAAAAGGGCTATCTAAACAGTTCATCGCCCCTGCTTTGTTGGCCCATCAGGCATGACTCCTCGAATGCTCAGGTGTTTACACTATTATAAGGAGAATCAATTTTTTTTTTATGGACAGATGCTCTTAATCGCCATGTGTAGTTCAGGGAATTTTGGAGATCCATGTTCAAAAGAAATAAAACTATTCCTAATGAAATCTGGCCAACCTTAGTTGATGACCCACCATGGGATACTCTTCCTCGACGATACAAGAATGAGCTCAATGCCAAGTGCCAAGAATAGGAAGACTTCCCTCCTCAACAACTCAAACTACTGGATAATTAGCTCTCGGAACTATACTCATAGGATCCTTATGAGCCTGAAGATATGTACTAAAAATATGGAGAAAACCTTATCCTCATTGAAAAAGTAAATGCCAAGGTCCAAATAGAAATGGAGGAAAAAGACTACGAGATCATGAATCTATCACCTTCCCATGAGCCAATCAGAAATGGATAAGAAGGAATCTATTTTGCCAAAAGTAGGATGAGTCATCTACTTTAATACTTAGCTTTTACAGTTGGCTCTTTCTTTTGTTTGTCCAAAGTGTGTCTAGCTGGCCACTTGTGTTTGTCTGTAATAATTATTAAAGTTTTTCTGTATTAGCTAGCCACTTAAGTTTATCGAGAGAATCTTATCTCTTCCAAGTTTATATAAGGAAGAGTTCTCTCATTTGTAAATTAAGTTTTGCTTGGAAAAAATCTCTAAGAAATAAAATCTCTCTTTCTTCAAACATGAGTTTCTAAACACACATAGCCAATAGTCCCTAACAGTATTATCTGATCTCCTGCCATCTTCTTCTTCTCTCTCCTTTTCTTTGATAACCATAATCTCCTATTTCATCATACTAAAAGGACTGTGGAAGCCATTGGAAGGCATATTAGTAGGACCATGGAGCTCTTCGTGAGTACTAAGCTATAGGACAGTGGCAAAGTGGCGAGCAGATGCCTGGAAAGCCATAGTCATATTGTTGAACTAATCATATGACCGGTTAGTCTGTTGCTGCTGATCATCATCATATGTATATGTAGTCCATAGTCATAGCTGTATGGTGGAATAGTCCTTATTGGTGGTTGTTTTTCCTTTTGAAGGGGTGAATGATAAATATTGTGGAGACTAACGACACTCTGTTATCATGGAAAATCCTCTAGTAGAAACTGTTGTACCTTCTTCATCTCAATATTTTACTTCTTCTTTAACTATTTTTATCCCTTCTACTCCTTCTTTTAGAAGATCTACTTCCTTTAAAATAGACTATATGTATGAACTCAGTTATATTCCTGACAACCAAAAGATTCAAGACACCAACATACCCTTCCTAAACCCATATAATACTTTCCAACGAAATAAAACATCTTAGACCAGATCCATTAAAGGTCTCATCAAACAAACTCCCAAGGTTGTAAAAGAGTACGTACAGTCCTCAAACTTTGATCAATGTCCAATCCTGATAATGGAAATGAAACAGTTAATTACTTTTAAAATTCCTCCAGAGTTTGTACAATAATGGGTTCTTCAAGGATACACCCATATCCATTTCGGAGCTATTTGAATAGCGATTAGTTATCATGGAAGAAAAAGACTGCCAATCTTTGCAAGAATTACCTTGCTAGACAACATGTATATAGAGTATCAATATGCAGTCATTGGAATGGTAGAAATGTCTTTAAATGCAGGATCGGTGATGTTCACGTTCTACCCTAACTTTAACCTATCCTTAAAAGATCCACATGTTCTTACTGCTCTCAAGGTCCAAATCTAAATAACTGGAGATCCTCAAGTAGCTTCTGCCATAGTAGCTACTCTGCACTATCAAATGATTTACAGAATCCAAAATCATTCCATTGACCTTTCTCTACCTCATGAGAATGAGGCCTTGCTGATAGTAGCAGACACTCAAAATGCACCCAATGCATCCATATTCCTCACTAGATATCGAGGAATGAGCTCTTATAGTTATTACCAAAAACCTAGGTCATAAATTATGAGAAAATACATGAAAATACTCAGCCAGTACAATCAACAGAGCCAATTTATTACCGTAAGCTAGATGGTACTGTAGAAACAAAGTTTGTTAGAACTCCTCCAACAAAGGAAAGTGGTATGTTTTCCACAAAGTTCATGATGACCCCTCATGAACTAGAAGTAGGCATGCCTATTGTCTACTTTGAAAGTAATGGGTCTCCCGTGTACCCATTTGAACGAGATGGTAATTACTTTTAGGATGAATGTAAGTGTGAAGCTTGTTTATATGGTTCAGATGATGAAGAAGAACCAAAGAAGAAAAAGAAAGGTTGTTCTGAGGCATCTATACACAGAAGATATGAAGATGGTGATCCATCTATTGGATTACTGGAAGAGCCATCTGGGAAATATGATTACCTAGTCAAATATGGTCCAATCCCTCATGAACTCTCATCGATACCAAACGAACCCATCCATAAACAACCTCAAAACCAAACACCTACCTCTTGTGCCTCACAAAACATGAAATGGATACCCAAAACACCTAGCCCTACATAAACACCACAACTCTGTATGTACCAGCCTACAGAGGAGGATTTTCCACCATTACCTGACCAAACCAATCTTTATACCCAACTCAAGACCATGGCCCATATAAAGAATCCCACTGGAGTTAATGCAAAAGGCTAGCCATTGAGTATAACTCCCATAGAAGCTGTGCTTAATTGGTAGTCAACTAATGTGCAGGCTCAAAATAGGATTCTTAAAAACATAGAGTCTAAGGTAGAAAAGGTATCTTAGCAAGTTCATAAGGTCGATGACAAACTAAGTAAACATCAGAGAGATGTTTATGAGCTAATGATTCGCTTACAAATCTAGGTTGAAGAAAGGCATAAAGAAGTAATGCAATTAGTGACTCAAAGGGCACAGACAAAAGAAATATGAACGAAGGCAGTAGAAATTCAAAAGTTGAAATCTCAGCTGGAAAGAATTGAGAAGGACTTTGAAGCCTCTAAACCAAAATATCAAGATCCCTTTAAAATACCTTTGTCCAAAGCCTCACCAATTAAACCACCTTCACTACACATACCAACCACTGTAGAACTTAAACACCATGGTCTAACTACAAACCTGTTCCATAAAAAGTTAAGAGCTGAAAAATTTTCTACTCAACTTGAGCCAAAAGACTCATCCATGCATACTGCTACCTCCAACAAGTCAGTAAAACAACCTCTACCAAAACCACCTGAAAGCCAAATGATGAATCCCATTCAGTCATACCTAGACAGCACCCAATCTTTACCTTCATTATCAATGGTAAACTCAAAATTGGAGGATTCTTCCCAAGATTTTGAATCAGAGGAAGATATCAATTCTTTTAGTGCTTCAGATGAAGGAATTCCAACCCAATATATGGCAGATCCTCTTCCCATTGCTCCTTCCTACACAGTAGATCCTTCAGTGGAGGATATGGAAGTAGAGTCTATTCCTAATAGACCTCTCAATAACTCTGGCCCAACAACAGGAGGTCCTTGGTTCACCTTAGAAGATATAAGCCCTGATCGTTATAGAGATCGTTTTCAAGAATTCAGAACCTAGACAGATACTCAAATGAAGAAACCTGATGCTATTATCAGAACAGTTTTAAAGGAATTCATCTCACGAATGATTGGCAAGTTTCAAGATTGGTACACTGCTCTGGATGAATACTCAAAACTTACTATGGTACAATGTCCTAGAGCGTCTGAATTCTTGGATATTCTTTATGTAAAATTTGCAAGCAAACCCCAAGACAGAAATGACATAATCAGATGAGAGTATTTTCGGATGAAATGTTGTTCCCTGTTAAAGAAAGACCTTGATCTCCACTATCAGAAGATGGCTAAAAAATTCTATCAATTAGGTAGATAGGGAAATCTAGATTTAAAAAAAAGCTTTTATCACCTCCTTGCCAGATCTTTTAACCACTGCCATCCATCAGATCATGAGACAAAAGGATAAGTCCATCAATGATCTTTCGTTTGGATAAATGTACCAGTTAATGATATAGGGTCTTAAGAAATTATGTAGTGAGTGAAAGGTGATTGTCTAAATGCTTGACAGACAGAAAAATCCTTCTCTTAAATAGTGCTACAGGAGAAAGGATTTGATGATCAAATGCAAGGGAAATGAAAATATTTGTGCCTGTCCAAACAAAAAAAAAAAAGCATTTCTTGAAACTCAAATCTAAAAGCTCTAGTTTAAAGAAAAAGTGGAGATATTTCAAATGGAAGAAATATAGGGGAAAGCGCAAATCTAGCAAATGTTATATCTGTGGACAAAAGGGTCATTTTGCAAAAACGATATCCCAATAAACCTCAACAGGCAACTAAAATGATCCAATAAATTCAAATTTCTGTTGTTGTAGACTTGGAAAATGCAGATGTAGAATCCCTTTTCTTTGTTGAAAATGAGCCTTCGGATGAAACAGTTTTTGTTATCCAAGATTCTTCTTCTGAAGATGATGAACCAAGTTATTCACGCAGCTATTCCTTAACTCCATTTACTATGGCTCCAATAACAGAATTATAGCTTGACGAGGACCATCCAATTCTTTTGGCCTTTGTTCAGATTTTTCCTAAACCATTTTCCAAGCCTACCAAAGCTATAGCATTCATGGACATAGGAGCCCATATTTATGTCATGAATCCTAAGGTCTTACCAACCCAATATTGGAAGCCTTATAAGAGGTACTTTCAAGCTGTAAATGGAGAAGTTTTTTATATGAGCCTCATTACAGCTAAGCTCGTTACTGTTCAGTTTCTCCCGGGCTGCAAAATCCAACTGAAGTTTCTTAGGTCATCTTTGCCAGACAAAGGCTTGGTCATGGGCTTTGATCTTTATTGGAAGCTGGCTAAGTTAAGGGTCCTTCCAACGGGCCTTAAGTTTCGAAGTTATTTCTAGCCTTATACTACAGTCACTTCCCTGTTCACCATACAGCCCAGTTGGGCCCAATTTTCACCAGCTATAGCCTAAATAATCCAGACCATAAAAAACCTATGTTGTGCCAAAAACCACATTGACTTTCTATCTAAAAACCCAAAACCTTTATAGACCAATCCGACCTTTTTCATATCCTTGCCATTTAAGCTCAATAAGGATGTTAACCCAACAAAAGTTACTCATCCTTGCATGAATCCTGAGGAGCAGGAGTTGGCCTATTAGGAGTGCTCTCAACTTCTACCCCATTGGCTTATTGAGTCCACTACTTCTGTATAGGCTTGACAGGCTTTTTATGTTAATAAAAGATCAGAACAAGTCAGGGGCAAGAAATGACTTGTCATTGATTACCAGTCTTTGAATCACTTCCTCAGAGATGACAAATTCCCTTTACCAAAAATTTCCTCATTGTTTATTCATTTTTCGTAGGGAAAGATGTTTTCTAAATTTGACTTAAAGGCACGATACTAGCAATTAGGCATTGTTCTAGAAGATCGATACAAAACGACGTTTTGCATTTCAAACAGACACTACCAATGGACAGTAATGGCGTTTGGTCTTAAAATAACTCCCTTTTTATTCCAAAATGCAATGGTGAACATCTATGAGTCTATCCATTATAGTGCTCTAATCTACATAGATGATATCCTTCTATTTTCACCAGATGATGACTCTCATGTTCTACTCAAAAGGTTCATGAATCTGACTCAGCAATATGGGATCATACTGTCCTCCACTAAAATGAAGATTGCATAAGACCAGATAGAATTCTTGGGGATGACATTTAAAGATGGCCAATATCAATAGGACCCCACATCGCAACTGAATTATTAAAATTTCCATATGAGAATCTCACACGTAAGCAAATTCAACAGTTTCTTGGCATTTCAAATTATCTACGTAGTTCTGTTCCCCACTATGCAAAACATGCCTAGCCTTTGCAACTCATGCTTAAAAAAGATTCTTCACAATGGGGTTTCAGTCAGACGTATGCAGTCAAAACTTTAAAGCAAGTGCTCCAATAACTGCCACCATTACAGATCCCTTTTGATGCAAAGAGACTGTTGCAGACAGATGCTAGTCACAATCACTAGGGGGCCATCCTACTTAAGGAAAAGGATGAAAAGAAAACAATATGCTCACATGCAAGTGGGTCCTTTAAGGAGTTAGAAAAACACTATCATTCTATTTTTAAGGAAATATTAACAGTAAAAAATGGAATTAAGAAATTTGAATTCCATTTAATTGGTCATAGATTCTCTGTGCTTATGGATTGTTCGTCATTTCCTAAAATCCTTGAAAATAAGAAGTCAGTGCCTAATCCACAACTGCTAAAGTGGAAAGATTGGTTCGACAAATATTCTTTTAATGTGAAACATATAAAACGAGACTCCAACCTTATACCAGATCTATTATCCAGACCTCAAAGCATCTCCTTCATCCACCTAGTTTATCCAATTATACCTATGGCATCTTCATCTTCCTCCTTTTCTCCATCTATGATGCCTTATCCACTCATCCACTAGTATCTTACTCTCCTTTTCTCCGCACAGGTACTCCACCAAAAGTGATCCTTCCTATAGCCTATTCCCTAATCTTTGACCTGACTGTTAAACAAATATTTGCTTATCAGACCAAATTGCTCAAAACCTTTGGTCCCATCTTTATGGACGTCCTTAGTTTCCATCCCTTTTACCTATTCTTGAAGGTATATACCTTCATGGACTTTGTTACAGTCCACAATGGAGGATGGATTTGGCCCAAAGAATTATTAATCTTACTATGGTGTTTCTGTCATCTATGTACCATAGCCATTAAAGTTAGGCCACTCCATTTTGGTTAATATCTAGAAAAGCTCAAAAGAAGGGTTTATCATAACCCTCATCTCATTACTTTTTTAGAATGGTTTCAACCCCTTGATAAGTGGATCGATGCTATGAAGGCAAGGATTTCTTACAGTTCTCATGCAACAGCCCTGAACAAAAGGGCTATCTATATAGTTCATCGATCATGCTTTGTTGGCCCATCAGGCATGACTTTTTGAATGCTCCGGCGTTTACACTATTGGAAGGAGAATAAATTCTCTTTATGGACAGATGCTCTTGATCACCATGAGCAGTTCAAGGAATTTTAGAGATTCATGTTTGAAAGAAATAAAACTATTCCTAATGAAATCTGGCCAACCTTAGCTGAGGACGGACCATGGGATACTTTTCCTTAACAATACAAGATTGAGCTCAACGCCAAGTGCCAAGAATGGGAAGACTTCCTCCTCAACAACTCAAATCATTGGACAGTCAGCTCTAGAAATTATACTCATAGGATCCCTATAAGCCTGAAGATATATACCAAAAATATGGAGAAAACCTTATCCTCATTGAAAAAGTAAATGCCAAGGTCTAAACAGAAATGGAGGAAGAAGACTACGAGATAATTAATCTGTCACCTTCTCATGAGCCAATCAGAAAGGGATAAGAAGGAATCTGTTTTGCCAAAAGCAGGATGAGTCATCTACTTTAATACTTAGCTTTTACAGTTGGCTCTTTCTTTTTTTTGTTTGTAATAATTGTCGGTTCTTTCTTTTGTTTGTCTAAAGTGTGTCTAGTTGACCACTTATGTTTGTCTGTAATAATTATTAAAGTTTGTCTGTATTAGCTGGCCACTTAAGTTTGTCGAGAGAATCTTATCTCTTTCAAGTCTATATAATTAAGAATTCTCTCATTTGTAAATTAAGTTCTACTTGGAAAAAATCTCTAAGAAATAAAATCTCTCTTTCTTCAAACATGAGTTTCTAAACACACATAGCCAATAGTCTTTAACAATATTATCTGATCTCCTGCCATCTTCTTCTTCTCTCTCTTTTTCTTTGATAACCATAATCTCCTATTTCATCATACTAAAAGGACTGTGGAAGTTGTTGGTGGGCATATCAATAGTACCGTGGAGCTCTTCGTGAGTACTAAGTTATAGGACAGTGGCGAAGTAGCGAGAAGATGCCTAGAAAGCCATAGTCATACTGTTGAATTGATCATATGACAGGTTAGTCTATTGCTGCTGATTATCGTCATACGTATATGTAGTCCATAGTCATAACTGTATGGTGGAATAGTCCATAATGACCAATAAAGACTATTCCACCATGCAACTATGACTATGGACTGCATATATTGTATTACCATGATCAGCAGCAACATATTAACAAGTCATATGAGCAGTTCAGCAGTATGACTATGGCTTTCCAGGCATCTCCTCGCCACTTCGCCACTGTCCTATAGCTTAATACTCAGGAAGAGCTCCACGGTCCTATTGATATGCCCACCAACGGCTTCCACAGACCTTTTAGTATGATAAAATAGGAGATTATGGTTATTAAAGAAAAGGAAAGAGAAGAAAAAGATGGCAGGAGATCAGATAATATTGTTAGAGACTATTGGCTATGTGTGTTTAGAAACTCATGTTTGAAGAAAGAGATATTTTATTTCTTAGATATTTTTTTTCAAGCAGAACTTAATTTACAAATGAGAGAACTCTTCCTTATATAAACTTGAAAGAGATAAGATTCTCATGACAAACTTAAGTGGTCAGCTAATATAGACAAACTTTAATAATTATTATAGACAAACACAAGTGGCCAACTAGACACACTTTAGACAACAAAAGAAAGAGCCAGCTGTAAAAGCTAAGAATTAAAATAAATGACTCATCCTGCTTTTGGCAAAGCAGATTCCTTCTTATCCCTTTCTAATTGGCTCTTGGGAATGTGACAAATTCATGATCTCTTAGTCTTCTTCCTTCATTTCTGTTTAGACCTTGACATTTACTTTTTCAATGAGGATATGGTTTTCTCCATATTTTTGGTATATATCTTCGGGCTCATAGGGATCCTATGAGTATAGTTTTGAGAGTTGACTATCCAATGGTTTGAGTTGTTGAAGAGGGAAGTCTTTCCATTCTTGGCACTTGGCGTTGACCTCATTCTTGTATCATCAAGGAAGAGTATCCCATGGTGCGTCCTTAGCTAAGGTTGGCCAGATTTCATTAAGAATAGTTTTATTTCTTTCGAACATGAATCTCTGGAATTCCCTGAACTGCTCATGGTGATCAAGAGCATCTGTCCATAAAGAAAATTGATTCTCCTTGTAATAGTGTAAACACCCGAGCATTCGAGGAGTCATGTCTGATGGGCCAACAAAGTAGGGTCGATGAACTGTATAGATAGGCTTTTGTTCAAGGTTGTTGCATGAGAACTGTAGCAAATTCTTGCCTTCATAGCATCGATTCACTTATCAATGGGTTGGAACCATTCTAGAAAAGTAATGAGATGAGGGTTATGATAAATCCTTCTTTTGAGCTTTTCCAGATATTGACTAAAATGTAGTGGTCTAACTTTAATGGCTATGGTATATAGATGATAGAAATACCATAGAAAGATTAATAGTTTTTTAGGCCAGATCCATCCTCTGTTGTGGACCGCGGCAAAGTCCATGAAGGTATATACCTTCAAGAATGGGTAAAAGGGATGGAAACCAATGACTTCCATAAAGATGGGACCGAAGGTTTTAAGCAATTTGGTCTAATAAGCAAATATTTGTTTAACAGCCAAGTATGAGATCTAGGAATAGGTTATAGGAAGAATCACTTTTGGTGGAGTACTTGTTCAGAGAAAGGGAGAGTAAGATATTGGTGGATGAGTAGATGAGGCATCAGTGGATGGAGAAGAGGAGGAAGGTGAGGATGTCATAGGTATAATTGGATAAACTAGGTGGATCAAGGAGATACTTTAAGGTCTGGATAATATATCTGGTATACGGTTAAAGTCTCCTTTTATATGCTTCACCTCAAAATAATATTTGTTAAACCAATCTTTCTACCTTAACAGTTATGGATTTAGTACCGACTTCTTATTTTCAAGGATTTTAGGAAATGACGAACAATCCATAAGCATAATGAATCTATGACTAATTAAATGAAATTCAAATTTTTTAATTCCATTTTTGACTACCAATATTTCCTTGAAAATAGAATGATAGTGTTTTTCTGACTCCTTAAAGGACCCACTTGAATGTAAAAAGATTATTTTCTTTTTGTCCTTTTCCTTAAGTAGGATGGCCCCCCAGTGACTATCACTAGCATTTGTCTGTAGCACTTTTAAGGATATCATCTATGTAGATTAGAGCACTATTAAGGATAGGCTCATAGATGTTCACTATTGCCTTTTGGAATAAAGAAGGAGCTGTTTTAAGACCAAAAGGCATTACTATCCATTGGTAGTGTCTGTTTGGAATGCAAAACGTCATTTTGTGCCGATCTTCTGGAACAATGCCTAATTGCCAGAATTCTACCTTTAAGTGAAATTTAGAAAACACCTTTCCTTGCGATAAATGAACAAACAATGAGGAAATTTTTGGTAAAGGGAATTTGTCATCTCTGAGGAAGTGATTCAAAGGCTGGTAATCAATGACAAGTCGCTTCTTGCCCCTGACTTGTTCTGATATTTTATTAACATAAAAGGCCTGGCAAACCCATACAGAAGTAGTGAGCTTAATAAGCCTATGGGCTAGAAGTTAAGAGCACTCCTGATAGGCCAACTCCTGCTCCTCAGGATTCATGTAAGGATGAGTAGCCTTTATTGGGTTAACATCCTCATTGAGCTTAAATGGCAAAGATATGAAAAAGGTCAGATTGGTCCATAAAGGTTTTGGGTTTTTGGATAGGAATTCAATGTAGTTTTTGGCACAACATAGGTCTTTTATGGTCTAGATTATATGGGTTATAGCTGGTGAGAGTTAGGCCAGACTAGGCTGTATGGTGAACAGGGAAGTGACTGTAGTATAAGGCTGGAAATAACTTCGAAACTTAAGGCCCATTGGAAGGACCCTTAACTTAGCCAGCTTTCAATAAAGATCAAAGCCCACGACCAAGTCTTTGTCTGGCAAAGATGACCCAAGGAACTTCGTATGGATTTTGCAGCCCGGGAAAAACTGAACAGTAATGGGCTTAGCTGTAATGAGGCCCGTATGAAATACTTCTCCATTTGCAGCTCAAAAGTATCGCTTGTAAGGCTTTCAATATTGGGCCGGTAAGACCTTGGGATTCATGATAGAAATATGGGCTCCTGTGTCTATGAATGTTACAGCTTTGATAGGCTTGGAAAATGGTTCAGGAAAAAACTGAACAAAGGCCAAAGGAATTGGGTGGTCTTCGTTAAGCTATAATTCTGTTATTGGAGCCATAGAAAGAGGAGTCAAGGAGTAATTGCCTGAATAGCCTGGTTCATCATCTTCAAAAGAAGAATCTTGGATAGCAAAAATTATTTCATCCGAAGGCTCATTTTCAACAGAGAAAAAGGATTTTACATCTGCATTTTTTAGGTCTACAACAGATGAAATTTGAATTTGTTGGGTCATTTTAGCTACCTGTTGAGATTTTTTGGGACGTTGTTTTGCAAAATTTGTGTCCACATATATAACATCTGTTAGATTTACGCTTTCCCCTGTATTTCTTCCGTCTGAAATATCTCCACCTTTTCTTTGAACCAGTGCGTTTGGATTTGAGCTTCAAGAAATGCTTCTTCTTTTTGCTTGGACAGACCTAGATATCTTTATGTCCCTTGCATTTGATCATCAAATCCTTTCGCCTGTAGGACTTTTTAAGAGAAGGATTTTTCTGTCTGTCAAGCATTTGGACAATCACCTTTCACTCACTGTATAATTTCTCAAGACCTTGTATCATTAACTGGTACATTTCTCTAAATGAAATATCATTGACGAACTTATCCTTTTGTCTCATGATCTGATGGATGGCATTAGTTAAAAGATTTGGCAATGAGGTGATAAAAGCTTCTTTTAAATCTAGATTTCCCATCCACCTAACTGATAAAATTTTTTAGCCATATTCTGATAATAAAGATCAAGGTCTTTCTTTAACAGGGAACAACACTTCATCTGGAAATACTCCCATTTGATTATGTCATTTCCTTGTTGGGGTTTGCTTACAAATTCTGCATAAGAATACCCAAGAATTTAGACGCTTTAGGACATTGTACCATAGTAAGTTTTGAGTATTCATCCAGAGCAGTGTACCAATCTTGAAATTTGCCAGTCATTCGTGAAATGAATTCCTCTAAAACTGCTATGATAATAGCACTAGGTTTCTTCATTTGAGTATCTATCCAGGCCCTGAATTCTTGAAAACAATCTCTATAACAATCAGGGCTTATATCTTATAAGGTGAACCAAGGACCTCTTGTTATTGGGCTAGAGTTATTGGGAGGACTATTGGGAATAAATTCTGCTTCCATATCCTCCGCTAGATGATCTACTGTATAATAAGGAGCAGTGGGAGGAGGATCTGCCATATACTGAATTGGAATTTTTTCATCCGAAGCACTAGAAGAACTAGCATCTTCCTTTAATTCTGAGTCTTGGGAAGAATCCTCTTATTTTGAGTTTACCATTGAGAAGGAAGGTAAAGATTGGGTGTTATCTCGGTATGAATGAATGGGATTCATCATTTGGCTTTTCAGGTGGTTTTGGTGGAGGTTGTTTTACTGACTTAGTGGAGGTAGCAGTATGCATGGATGAGTCTTTAGGCTCAGGTTGAGCAGAAAATTTTTCAGCTCTTAACTTTTTATGGAATAGGTCTGTAGCTAGACCATGGTGTTCAAGTTTAGCAGTGGTTGGTATGTGAAGTAAAGGTGGTTTAATTGGTGAGGCTTTGGATAATGGTATTTCAAAGGGATCTTGGTATTTTGGTTTAGAGGCTTTAAAATCCTTCTCAATTCTTTCCAGCTGAGATTTCAGCTTCTGGATTTCTACTGCTTTCCTTCAGATTTCTTTTGTTTGTGCCCTTTGAGTCACTAATTGCATTACTTCTTTATGCCTTTCTTTAACCTGGATTTGTAAGCGAATCATCAGCTCATAAACATCTCGTTGATGTTTACTTAGTCTTTCATCAACCTTATGAACTTGTTGAAACTCCCTTTCCACCTTGGATTCTATGTTTTTAAGAAATCCTATTCTGAGCTTGCACATTGGTTGATTGTCAATTAAGCACTGCTTTTACTGGAGTTATACTCAACAACTGGCCTTTTGCATCAACTTCAGTGGGATTCTTTATATGGGCTATGGTCCTAAGTTAGGTATTAAGATTGGTTTGGTCAGGTAATGAGGGAAAATCCTCCTTTATAGGCTGGTACATACAGAGTTGTGGTGTTTGTGTAGGGCTAGGTGTTTTGGGTATCCATTTCACGTTTTGTGAGGCACAAGAGATAGGTGTTTGGTTTTGAGGTAGTTTATGAATTAGCTACTTTGGTGTGAAAGATAATGCTTGAGGGATTGGACCATAGTTAATAAGATAATCAAACTTCCCAGATGGCTCGCCCAGTTAGCCAATAGATGGATCACCATTTTCATATCTTCTGCGCGTAGATGCCTCAGAACAACCTTTCTTTTCTTTCTTTGGTTCCTCTTTATCATATGAACCATATAAGCAAGCATCACACCTACATTCATCCCAAAAACAATGACCATCTTGTTTAAATGGGTACACAAGAGACCCATTGCTTTCAAAGTAGACAATAGGCATGCCTACTTCAGGTTCATGAGGTGTCATCATGAACTGTGTGAAAAACACACCGTTTTCCTTTGTTGGAGGAGTTCTAGCAAACTTTGTTTCTACAGTATCATTTGGCTTTCGGTAATAAGTTGGCTTTGTTGATTGTACCAGCTGGGTATTTTCATGCATTTTATCATATCTTGTGACCCGGGTTTCTAGTACTAACTGTAAGAGCTCATTCCTCGATATTTGGCGAGGAATATAGATGCATGTGGGTGTATTTTATGTGTCTGCTACTATCAGCAAGGCCTCATTCACATGAGGGAGAGAAAGGTCAATGGAATGATTCTAGATCCTGTAAATCATTTAATAGTGCATAGTAGCTGTTGTAGTAGAGGCTACTTAAAGAGCTCCATTTATTTGGATTCGGACCTTGAGAGCAGTAAGAGCATGTGGATCCTTTAGAGACAGATTAAAGTTGGGGTAGAATGTGAACACCACCAATCCAGCATTCAAAGATGTTTATATCGTTCAAATTATTGTGTGTTGGTACTCTATGTACCTGTTGTTTAGCAAGGCAATCCTTGCAAAGACTGGTAGCCCTTTTCTTCCATGATAGCTCACAGCTATTCGGATAGCTCCGAAATGGATGTGGGTGTATCTTTAAAGAACCCATTGTTGTACAAACTCTAGAGGAATTTCAAAGGTAATGAACTATTTCATTCCTGTTGTTGGGATTCAACATTCATCAAAGTTTGAGGACTGTACATACTCTTTTACAACCTTAGGAGTTTGTTTGATGAGGGCTTTAATGGATCTGGAGTAGGATGTTTTATTTCGTTGGAAAGCATCATATGGGTTTAGGAAGGGTCTGTTGGTGTCTTGAATCTTTTGGTTGTCAGGAATATAACTGAGTTTATACAGGTAGTCTATTTTAGAGGAAATAGATCTTCTAAAAGGAGTAGAAGGATAGAAACAGTTAAAGAAGAAGTAGAAGGTTGAGATGAAAAAGGTGCAACAGTGTCTACTACAGGATTTTCCATAATAATAGAGCGTCGTTAGTCTCCACAGTATATATCATCCACCCCTGCTAAAGGAAAAACAACCAGGGACCTTTTTAGTTAATAAATAAATAATTTTATACTAATTTTATGTTTTAAATTATAAAATTTATTTTTATATATTTAAAATAATTTAGTTTTTAAAATATATGAATTAAATTTTTTAAGGAGAGAATGAAAGAAAATTTTTTGAATGAGAGATTAAGAAATTTATAAATTTAAAATTCAAAATTTTTAGATTTTTTAAATTTAAATATAAAATTGCCAAACAAAAATATATAATAAATTTAATTAATGTAAAAATAAGATTAAATTGAATAAAAATAATGTATCATCTTAATTAAACTCATGTAATTGATTTTTTTTTAAATATTTCTTAAAGTTTTTTGAATGATTTAAATAATTTATTATTTAAAATATAAAAATTAAAATTTTAAGGAGAGATTCAGAGAAATATTTTTTTAAAAATGAGAAAATGAGAGATTTTATAAATTATAAATTTAGAATTTAGAAATTTATAGATTTAAATATAAAATTAAAAATTTTCATATAAAAGTATATATATTATTTATTTAAGCAAAAGAGGAATTAAATTGAATATAAAATAAAAGTATCATCTTAATTAAGTTCATGTAAATAATTTTTAAAATATTTTTTAAAAATTTTATTTAAATAGTTTAAATAATAATTATTTAAAATATAGTATTTAATTCTTTATGAAGAGATTGAGAGATTTGATGAATAATAATTTTAAATTTTTATTTTTTAAATTAAAAATAAAAATAAAATTCGTCATCCAAAAATACAAAATAAATTTAATTAAGCAAATATGAGATTAAATTGAATAAAAATAAAAAATATCATCTTAATTAAACTCATGTGGTTGATTTTTTAAATATTTCTTTGAAATTTTTATTTGAATAGTTTAACATTTTATTATTTAAAATATAAAATTAATTTTTTTAAGAAGATTCAAAAAAAGTTTTTTAAAAAAAAATTAGAGATTGAGAGATTTTATGAAATATAAATATAAATTTTAAAAATTTTAAATTTAAATATAAAATTAAATTAGATCATACAAAAATATGTAATAAATTTAGTTAAATAAAAATAAGAATAAATTGAACAAATATAAAATTAGTATATTAATTAAGTTATAAACTTAATTTTAGATTTAATTGAACTAATGAAAAAGTATAAGGGTCAACTGAATCTAAATGCACTTTACTAAATTCTGCTTCTGATTGGAGGTATAATTAAAATTAATTTATCAAATTATAATGTAATTTACTCAATTATAAGTTTTAGATACAATTTAAAATCACATAAAAGTTTGAATTTTGAGTAATTAGCCTAGATTTTTACCATAATTTTTTTTAAATGATGTAATATGTGAAACAAATTTATCGCAATTTTACTTTTTTTATAATAATTGTAATCAATTTGATTTTTGTCACGATAAAATCACATATTAAGACAAATCTAACATATTAAGACAAATCTAGTTTTATCTCACAAATTTTTATCATAATATACAAAATTTTTTATAATTGAACATTATATGTTTACTTATAAATTAATTTAAATTATAATATATAACTTAAATATAATTTTATGAGGACGTAATTCAATTATTTTCATTATATATAGTCATTTGCTTAAAAAATTAAATTATATTTAATTTATTAAGTATTTAAATAAAATAAAAATTTTAATTAAATTTCATTTTATATAAATCTATTTTATTAAAAATAATTTTTAAGAAAAAATTATTATTTCTATCTTAACAAATTATGAGAAAATATTATATAAATAATAAAAAAATTTAAATGAATATTTTAAAATTGAATAACAAATAACCCTACTTAAAATATCAATTTTAAGAATAATCTGAATCTAATATCAAAATCATTTTTTCATATATAACTCGATAAGTGATTCAAACTCGCTTAAAATTTGATAACCTAAGCTCGATCTAATTTAAAAATACACCGACTTGAAAATGACTCCATCAGAATGTAACTCAATTCGAAACAATCCACTCCAATCCGAACACTGCTGATAAAGAATCTTCTAGAGAGACATTGGCTCGATTGTGATAGGATAGAGAAAAATAGCCTCAGACTGACAAAATCCAGTATAAGTTATTATTATCTGTCGTGTTTGGGGTTTTCCCCTCTTTGAAAAGATTAATATATGTTTATGCATGTGCGGCAATGCTGAGGTTAGCTGAGCTAGAATAAACTATTTTTTAATATATAACGGTGCTATAATAATTTTTAATGGTTCATTGGTGTCCTTTAAAAGCATTTGTCCTCTAGTAATTTTTGGATGCCTTTGATGGCTCATTGGTGCTCTTTAACAGGCTAATTTAAGTGTTTAAAAAGCTTGATTCTCTGTCATGCATATCTTGCTATTAGTATTTGTTTTCTGTTTCAGATAACTATGAAAGGATGATGAGTATATAAACAATAGAATATGAGTTGGAAGATGCCTTTATACAATCATTTATATATGTATAGTGATGTTTACTCTAAAAGCATGCGTGTTATTAATAATCACCAAAACGATGGTGGATAACGAGTCTCTATAGGTGTTCAACTTTAAGGGCCGAGAGCACCTTTATAGCAAGGGTTAGCTTATAATAAGATTTTGAACATGCCCCCAAATCTGCACTTGATACTCTGCAACACAATGTTATGCAATTTCTAGAAAAGGTTTGATTGCTTATATTGGGCTTTGCCCTGAACTTAGGATACGCCTAATTACCATGTTGATAATGATACTTTTCATAATTACATCATTGCAATTTATTTTTGTGTCCATCTATATTTCAAGGTTAAATACTTCTATATTTATTGCATGACCAGGTATGACAAAACACCTATAATTCTAGATATAATATGTGGTACCAAAGCTAACTTTAACCACATTCCTCACCTTCTCTTAGTGTTACTTTCAAAGAATCAATGTTATGTTGTTCCTTTTTGGAAAAAAAAAAATTAAATTCTTTATTGTTTTCCTTTTTTAATACAAAAATATATAATGTATTTTAAGATTATATGTTCAATTTATTTAGATGTGAAGAACAATATTAGGAATTGATTCACGCAATAATCATGCAAAAGAACTAAAGCAGTGTTAAGAGCGATACAACAAATTGCTGAAAACTATAACACAAGTTTGTCCAAAGGATTTTCATAATATGAGTGCTGAAAATATTTTTACTAAACTTTCTTAATTCTCAGATTCTCAAGAGGCAGAATTATTTCAACCTTATGATGTGTTCACAACAGATAGCAAGTTTCAATTACTTATGGCCCTGTTAACTCATTTAAGGAAGTGTTGGTTATTAATATAAATTAAAAAGTAATATAATATTTTATGCTTGTTGAATAATAATTTAATAGATTTTCAATGAACTGTAATTTTAAAAATTTAGAGTGTTGATGTTTTGAATAATGTAGCAGATTTTCTTTTATTACCTTCACTTTTAGAAGTTATTTTATTTTCTTTCAAGACTGTTACAAATGTTTTTTTTTTCCTTTCTGGAATTGTTCACTTTGAAGATTGGTTTTTATTAGAGTGAACGATGATAATTTTATAACGCAACAAAAATTGTGGCAAAAATCTTTCACGGTAATTTCTCTCAAGTGAAAAGTTGTTGCAGCTAATTTTCAATCATTTTAATCCTAATATATTTTATTATTTTCATGTAATATAATCTATTATTTTTATGTATAAAATTAAATTAAAATTTACAAGTCTAAATTTTTTAAATTTAAACATTAATATTATAATTTAATTTTAATTATAATTTTATGATTTTACAATCCAAACACTAGAATTGAAATTAAAATTGTAATTTCAACTCAATTTCAATTTTGTCATTTCACAATTTAAACACTAAATTGTAATTTCAACTCAATTTCAATTATGATAGAATTGAAATTAAAATTAAAATTCAAAATTTCAATTTCAATTCTCTCATCTAACTGTCATAATAAAATCTAATTACACGATGCAATTCTGTAATAACAGTTGAGATGTGTCTCCCTGAATGTATCTAGAAGCTACAGATCGTGTTGTAATAATAAATTCTAATTATAATCCTTTATAAATTCCGCATAGCTCCGCCAAAGTATTCTTTCATATTAATAAATAATATCTAAGGTTTTTTTAAAAAATAATATCTGGAATTTTTTAATAATAGATTTTTTTTTTTTGTAAAACTATAGTGAAAAAAACATACATGAATCACTACCAAAAAAAAAAAAAACCTACGCAAACCAAGTTCAGCTAAATAAATAACAAAAAATAAATTTTTTATGCACAATTTACTTTTGTGTTATATTTTCTTATAGCATATATTCTTTTAGTAAAAATAAAGTAATAGAAATAACATAAACCAAAGTTATGGCTAAATAAACCACAAAATAGTGTTTTTAATAAATTATATTTAATCAGTTATATATAGTAATATAAATTATATTAAATAAATGCATCAATAGAAAATGTTTTATCAAATATTTAATAAATGTATGCTTACATGCTATATTTTGTTTTTCTTTATTATTATTTATGCTAATTTTAGTTATTTAAATAAATGTATAGACATTCAATAAATACCATGCACAATTCAAATATGCCAATTTTAATGAATAGTCAGAGATGGCAAAAAGTTTTGAATTTTTAGATATCAAAAATTATATAATCTGTAATACTAAAATATTATATATATATATATATATATATATATATATATATATATATATATATATATATATATATATATATATATATATATATATATGTTCAAAAATATGCAGAAATTAAAAAACAACATAAGTAATCAATAAATAATCTAATTTATCAATATCTAATATATTTAAGCAATACGGAGCTTATTCTCTTTAAATAAGGTTTCGAATTTATGTTTTGTGAATGGGGAAAATTATTAATTTAATTTTTATAATTCATGTTAATTTATTTTATATCTATGCAAATGTGTGATAATTAAGGAGAAGATATTTTACCAAAAAAGAAAGAAGATTAGGAAAAACTTAATATGATTACACCATTTTAAAATCAGATCAACAATTCGCTCTAATATGCTGAATGATATATTAAAAATAAAAAAAAATATATTATTGGGATTTCGATCAGGATCCACGGTGATATATTAACATAGTCTTTAAACAACAATTTAGAACTTCAAAATTATGACGGAAAGACAAGCATTAATTTCAAATATTTTGTTATTAGTGGATTTTGTTCAACAATCATCAGGAAACGTAATAAAATTCAAATTTAATATGGTACATTTTTCTCCAAAAAAAATTAATGTGACACATGAAAATAAAATCAATCTTAAAAAGAAATAAATACTAATTATCACCCTTATAAAAAGGAAGAATATTAGCTGCCCCTAGAAAATAAAATTCTTGGTATAACTTTGAAGCAGTGTGAATAGTTTTATACTTTTAGGTTTATTAACTTTTTTTCTTATTCGACTAAAGAATTTAATTGACCAGATGCAAAAAATAAATGAAAATATTACCTAAAGTGAATAAATAAATGAAAGAATTACATATATATGAAAAATTAAAATCAAACACGATTTAGCTGTCTGAAAAAAATTATTAATATAAAAAATATAAAAATAAATAAAATAAACTATAAGATGAAAAATATTTTCTTAATTTGAAAAAAAAAAAAAGTCAAATGCACTTAAGATGTGGCGCCATTTGTTTAGGCGTGTAATTCCTTAGCAAAATCCCACTTTTTTTTGTTTTTTTTCCCCTCATGAGTGTGAAAGAATTAGATGATCAGGTGAACATGACATAGCTTTCCTTTCGACTTTTTATATTTTTATGTGAAAGTTGTGGCTCCCTCTGAAAAGGCAGTTGCAGCATTTCCAGCGGTTCTTTTTAAAATAAATATTTTATATTTTAGATAATAAATAGTATTTTAAGAAGTTTTTAATATAGAATAAATAAATTTATTTAAATTTAATAGATTTTTATATTTTATTCTTCATTTTATTTTATCTCATAAAAGTATTTAATGTTAATTTAATATTTTATTCCAAAAATATCTTTGAATATTGTGAGAAGAAAGAGAAAAAAATTTCAAAAAAGAAAGTTAATAGAAAATAAAATGGCAATAAGAAAATGGTTTAGGGATCAAGTTAATCCCCAATTAATGTGAATCAATAACATACAAAGACAATTATATCTTTATAAGCATTAGAGGGAAATATAATATCATTTCCCTTTATATATATTAGTTTTCTCTATTTTCACATGAGTTTCCTCCTTTTTTAGGTGAATTCTCCCCATTGTTGTACAAGTTCCAATGTCAAATAATTATCACCAACAAATAATGATACATATTTTTTAAAAATAATATTAAATGATATTTTCTTTCACATTGAAGATTAAAATCAATGACAATAGTGGATGAACATAACATGGTTGTTAATAGGAGAGTGAATGATGAGGTAGCTGAAGATGAACAATTCGTGGAGGTAGCTGAGGTATCTCAAGATGATGAGCTAGTTAAAGATGAATTCAATGAAGAAATCCAGTAGAATGATTAAGAAGAAGAAGATATAGATCCAAAAGTTGACAAATATTATGATAGTATTGACACTCTATTTTAGTCCTACCTTTTGTATGCTAGAAAGAAAGGTTTTAGTGTGGCTAAGAAGTCTACTTCAAAGGGTAATGGCATTTTTTGTCAATATCAAACTATCAGTTGTATTAAGGGAAGGTAATCATATGTAAAGAAGACAATAGAAATATTATGTCAAGGTGAAAATATTTAAAGAACATGTGATCCTAAGGCATTGACATTACTTCTCTACTTTGAATGATGTGTTTTGAAAGATAATAAAATAATGACAAAACCGTTAGAGGTTCTAATGTTGCATTTTAGTGTTTTTGTATCCTATAGGAGGAGAATGTTGTGATAATGCTTTACAATAGACATTGCAAGTCTCTAACTGGCATTGAGCAAATTCAATTGGTGTTGAAGAATGAACAACAGGCTTTAAACTCTTCAATAGGCATTCGAAGAATGCTTAATAGGCATTGAATAATTGTTGCAGATGCCTAAAAGCTTTTTAGACCTCATAATGGGTGTTGTCCTTTTACAATGGGCATTGAAGAAGTGCTCCAGGATGAGCTTTGCACACTGGACCTCTCCACGGGCATTAAGGTTTTGCAATGGGCGTTATTCTAGACCCAACAATGGGCATTGCATATTTGTAATAAGCATTGAAAAATACTCCAACTTAAACTAAAACTTCTAAAACTCGAAATGAGCACTAATCCTTCTCAATAGGCATCGAAGGAGTTTCTAACAAACATTGTGAATTACTCAACAGACGTCGAAACATGTTTGCAAGAGCTTGAAAAATAAAGCATCAAGTTCATGCTTTCTGAAAAATCCACAATAGGTGTTGATCATGAGCCAACATGCATTGAAGTTAAGGTTAACAGTCATTGGAGCTATCCATTACAAGTTCAATGGACGTTGATGAGAAACAATGGATGTTGTCTCCTTTAATGGCTAGTTTGAAGAAAATCTGTCAGACTTAACTTTAAGTACTTTAATAACTAGTTTTGTAGTTTGGGTATATAAGGAGCTTTTCTTAAGACTAAATTGATTGATGAAACTTTGTGAACACTTGTGAACAACTTGTAAACATTTAGCAGGCTCTTTGTGCAAGCATTTTGGTATTGCTTTTTGTATTTAGGTAGAGTGATGATTATGTTTGTCACTCTTTTGAAAGTAGGTTTTTTTTAGCATTAAAGTGTATTTGTGACCTAATTGAGAGGTATTTGACACTACTTGGATTTATCTTTACTAATGGTTGTAAAGGTTGATATTATGTCTAGAAAAATTCCAAAGGGTTGGGTTTCTTGGTCCTTGTAAAAGAGAGTAGTTGTAAAAGTTCTTCCTGAGTCTGAAAAAGGAAAAGTTATCCTTGAGCCTATAAAAAGGAAAGTTGTATTTAAGTCTTACTAAGGGAAGGGTTTTATTCTTAAGCCTAAAAAAGAATAAAAAGGTCTAAGTGGAAAATTAGGAAGTGGAGTAAGCACATTGTCAGACCACAGTAAAATCTCTGTGTTAATTTGTATGTGTTGTTTTCGCAATATTTGATTGTGTTTTTTTTTTTGTTTACAACCTAATTAACCCCCCTCTCAGGTTGTCTCATTTGCCACTCATTTCAACAAAAAAGAATCAATTGTTTACACGTTTAAGTGCAATTTTGAAAAAAATGGCATATGGTGAGTGTCTAAATGGGAGACTAAACATAACCATGATTTGGACCCCTAATATTTCTAGGTTCAAGCATGGACACAGGACTATAACTTTAGGTATGAAAAGGAAACTTGAGGTAAATGACATTGCTGGAAAAAGAACAAGCAAAAGTGTGAGACTCTTGAAAGTAGAAGCTGAAGGTCCTAAGCAATTAAGTTATTTTCAAAGGATTATCACAATTATATTAATAGAACAAGAAGGTTAAGTCTTGAGGAAAGTGATGTTGATTACATAAATAAGATGTTTTTAACAATGCAACAAAAGGACAATTACTTTTTTCACATGATTCATACTAATGAAGAAGAAAGGCTTGATTTAGTGTTATGGGTACATCCTCGTAGCAGAACAACATATGAAGATTTTTGTGATGTTACAAGTTTTGGTTCAATACACCTTGTTAATCGATATAAAATGCCATTTGCAAGCATTATTGGAGTTAATCATCATGGTCAATCCACTCTATTAGGTTGTGCACTTGTTTCTCATAAGAACATAGAGACTTATAAAAGGCTTTTTAGTATGTGGCTAACAGTAATAGGTGGTTAAGCTCCAAATGTTACAATGACAGAATAATGTGAAAGTATGGGAAATGCAATAAGATAAGTTATACCAAATATAATCTACAGGTGTTGCATATGGCATATACTTTGCAAGGTTCCTAAAAAATTTAAGGGAATAAAAGAATATGACAAGGCAAAGAAAGAGTTTCTTACAGTCATATATGACAACCTATCAACTGAGATGTTTGATAGACATTAGAACATGTTTATTGTCAAGTACAGGTTGGAAGCTAATGAGTGGTTGATAAAGCTTTTCAATGATAGTCCATTTTGGGTTCCAGTTTATGTTAATCACATCTTTTGGGTAGGAATGCTATCAATACAAAGAAGCAAAAGCATGCATGCATACTTTGATGGATATGTCAACTCTAGAAGCACTCTTAAATAATTTATTAAGCAATATGAAATAATAATGCATGATAAGGAAGAGAAAGAGTTCTTTGCTTATTATAGTTAAGTGTGTTTCAAACTTTGGTTAGGAGAGGCAATTTCAAAAGGCAAACACAAATGAGATTTTTGAGAAGTTTTAATCTGAAATGAAATGAATGTGGTATTGCCATGTCCATCAGCCTACTAAAGATGAAGATGACAATAAAGAAGTCCTTGAGTAAGGATTTGAGAAGCATAAAATTATAGAAAGAAGTTTGATGAATGACTGGTATGTCAAGGAATTCGTATATAATGTTCTTTATAAAGAAAAGGGTTATGTCTTCAAATGTAACTGCATGAAGTTTGAATAAAAAAGGATATTGTATGCTCATATACTTAAGGTAATTACAATGAAAGATATAAGGCAAATTAATGAGAGCTATATTTTAAAGAGATAGAGGAAAGATATTTATCATAAGCACAATAAGATTTTTTTAGTAGAGGATATCCATGTATGACAGCAGAAAAATTCAAAGAGCTTGAGAAGCTTTTTAATGAAATGGCAAACATGGCAATGCTAAGCAATTCAAAAATGGCCCATATAAAAAGTAGTCTTGAAAAATTGAAATTGGAATTTGTAGAATGGGATGATGGAGAGAATGACTTAAAAATGAACCTAGTCAGGGAAGTAGAAGTTAATCATGTTGAAAGCTCGCAGGCTCAACAAAGGACAGTAAGAAATCTAGTTGTTGCATCTAGTCGAGGAAGGCCACTGGGTAATCATCTAAGGTCTAGCATTAGAAGAAGGCTACGACAGAATTCTAACAATCATGTTCATGTTAGGCGTGGCACAAATACTAATAAAAGTGCTTCTACTAGTCAAGGCACACATAATGTTCTTAGAAATTCTAGTATAGTTCCTAGTGACCAATGTGGTGGTTGAGTAGGTCATGTAACAGCTTCAACTATAGGTAAAGGGAATAACGGAGGTAAAAAAGGTAGTAATTCTCATGGTCATGTCCTTCGTGATTTAATAGATTTGATTAATCCTTTAACTCAATAATTTGAAGTTTAGGTATATGTTTTTATTTTTTATTCTTTATGTAATAATTTATTTTGTTAGTAGAGTTATGTTAAATATTGCTAACAAAATGATTTTGAATTATCTAATGCAAGACTACCAAATATTCAAGTTTGGAGCCATCAACTAATAGAATAAATTTTGATCTCAACATGGAAGATGATGGAAATTTGGATCGGTCCTTGAAGATGGCTTTCAAAATTTTTGATGTAGTACATTGGAAAATTTTGTGTTTAAGTTGATATAGAAATTCAACTCAAGTGTATCAAGTTTTTTTCTTGTTTTGAAATTGAACTCCAATTAAAGTTATGTTTGCTTATGTTCAACAAAAAGTTTTTACATAAACATTTGCACAACATGAACACTATATCAATTAAAATCATTCAACTTATAATGAACAAATGAGAAAGGTTTGGCCATGAGTATGTTGATTCAATAATGTTAAATAAGCTGATAGATGAGTTAAATCATTACTTCATCTAATTTATATCATAGAACGGGCAGAATTAGATGAGTTGAACCACTACTTCCACACAAGTTATATCATTGCAAAATTGGATATAAATGGAAATCAAAATAAAGAAAGCCATATCAAAGAATCAACATATTTCATTTCATAATATTCATTTTAACATATGAAGCCAAATTTTTCATTAGCATGTTGGAATCAAAGTAGAAGGATAAAAAAACCATTCAAAATAATTTGTCGGTAAGGCTTAAAAATTCATAACTTGTGTCAGGAATGATGATGACTAGAGGCTTTTGATCTTTCTTCTGCTTGATAGATTCAAGAAACAAGTCATACATCTTCAACAAAGGAAACTGCTCTTCCTGACCTATTGTTCTTCAGAGTCCATCACATGCCTTGTCAAATACACCTTCACTTCATTCTTTGGTTCCTCATAGTTTTCCTTCAGGTTGAAACACATCACCTTCAAGCTAACAGGTGATGATGGGATGTGCCATTCAACACTTTTTTTTTTTTTTTACTCACCTTTAGATGTAACCAACCTTTATAGGAGGTTTGGTTCTCTCTCTAGGGCTTCCTTAAAGTGCTGAGATCCTAACATTTGATAGATACATGGTTATGAGTATGTCAAAATGATTATGAATGCTTAGTATGCAACTATGGCATGATCCATGGCAGTGGACCAAGTGTTTATGCATGTTTTCCTTATATGGCAACCTAAACTTGCTACACTCTCACAAAAATGACTCTAGATATACTTATCCAAATGACATGATTATTTTTTAAAATAAAACTAGATACATAGTGATACAACATATTAAAATTTTAGGCCAATATAAGATACATAGAAAATGTTGTGAATTTTTAATTTTTTTTTATTTTAATGTCATCTCAGTCTGAGTAGGTCTTACATTCTTGGGTACATCTCAAATTGTACAAATCCAATTGCAAAAATGATCTACCAAAAGTTACAAAACATATAAAGTAACATTTTTAATGTTTCACTCATTGTATAATTCAGTATATAAGGTCACCAAAACAAATTACTAATCTCAGGGTGAGTAGGTTTTCAACATGTTGACAATCAGTCATAATGAAAGGGTAACATCTCAACAACCATGTTAAATTTAGCAAAAATATTTCACAGGCATGTAGACGAGACATAAATATACAACTTTCAATCTTTTCACACCATCAAATTCCGAATCTATGACCATTAAATTCTTGGAATACAGAATTATAAGACTCATGAGGTTTCATCAGTTTCAAGGTCAGTCACAATCAATGAGCCATATTTCTTTCCAATGACAAATCAATCAAAACTGCTTTACAGGTATTTAAAGGGGATATAACCCTACAAATTTAATGTTTTACACTTTGTCTAAATCAGCACATAAAGTCATCAAAATATATGAAAACAGAAAGACTGAGGTGATTTTGATTGATTGTAAACCAGCCCTAATGAAGGAACCATATCTCCTCACACATAGATGGGGCATAAAGCTAAAACTTTCATGTTTTTCACTTTCCCTAATTCCTCTTCTAGTATTATGAAATCATGGGTACACAATTCTACTCTAACAATAAAACCAACACAATCAGCTCTTATTTCCCTTGAATTTGAACTTTCATACATGAGCTCTACCTCAAATACTCCATAATTCTTACTAACCTTACATGATTAACATGTCATGAGGGATTAATTTCTTGTGGGAAGAATATAAATTAACTTACCTATTTTCCTAGAACTAGAAAAGCTTAGGATTCCTTCCTAGGCAGCTCAATCTTCTTCCTCTTCTTCTTCTTCTTCTTCTTCTTCTTCTTCTTCTTCTTCTTCTTCTTCTTCTTCTTCTTCTTCTTCTTCTTCTTATTTTCTTTATTTCTTCCTTAGCTCTCTCTTTCTTTTGCTTTCCATCACATTTAATCTCTCTATTCTGATCCTAAAGGCTGAAAAATTCCACTTGTAAACCTATTGTAACAAGATAAAATCATGATGTCTCATTTCCATTAGTTGAAAGTTCACTTTTCCCCTTTAGTCCCTCTTCTTCACTCCTTCATCACCTCCATCCATCTCCTAATCCCCATATGCTCCTTATACTTTTAAATAAGCTTTAAAACACCATTATTTATGATACTATAACATGCACACAATATAAGATAATTTTTCATGCAACTATATAAGCATTACATATATGTTCGAGTGTCCCAAATGCAATGGTAAAAGTGTCATCGCCATGTTTATCCAATTCACATATCTAAATGATCATTTTTCCAATGCTTATCATGTGGGATTGTAAATCATTTACGTAATGATAGGTTCATATGAGAATGTCAATGAATGTGGATAGGGATGTTACATTTCTTCCCCTCTTATAAAGAATTTTGTCCTCAAAATTTAGTACTTGTAAACAAATGTGGATATTGTCATTTAATGTTCTCTTTGGTTTGCCCTGTAGCCTCTTCTTGTGAGTGGTTCTCCATAACACCTTAACTAAAGGGATTCTCGATTTTGTAACTATTTTGTCTTATAACCAATGATTTTCACAAGTTCTTCAATGTAACTTACATCATCTGCAATTGTTATTGTTAGATTCCTAAGTATATGTGTAGGATCAGATCGATACTTTCTGAGCATACTCACATAGAATACATCATGAATCTGAGTTATCTCTAGTGGTAGTGCTAGCCTATAAGCCAATGGATCGACTCTTTCTAAGATCCTATATGGTCCTATGTATCGAGGACTCAATTTTTCCTTCTTGCCAAATCAAATTATTCATTTCCATAGTGAACCTTGAAGGAACGCTTTGTCTCTCACCTCATATTCCATTTCTCTTTTGTATTAGTCTACATAGCTCTTTTGCCTTTCTTGTACTGCTTTAAGTTTGCTCTTGATTACCTTCACCTTGTCCATAGTGTCTTGCACTAGTTCTAGCCCTTCTAAAATATGTATCCCTTCTTCATCCCAATATATAGGACTTCAACATTTTCTTTTGTATAGTGCTTCATATGGTGCCATCTTTATACTACTATGATAATGATTATTATAAACAAATTCAATCAAGGTCATACATTCATCTCATGCACCTTTGAACTCTATCACACAAGCTCGAAGTGTAACATCCTCAACTCAAATCATATACATTTTAAATTACGTAATATTTAAATATATGCATTTGATAAATAAGCATTTAGGCATGTGAATTTGGAGAAAACACGACAATGACACTTGCACTGTTGTAATTCGGATACTTG
>CATIWR010163681.1:0-13951 GCA_949677035.1 Omphalea diandra | reverse complement strand
TCACCAATTAGGTGTTTCACTCAATCACTAGTGTTTTACAAGCTCACACTCAACTTAGTGTTTAGGCTTACACCAAACCTTACAAGTGTTTTTCCAAGGCTCACACTCAACCCAGTGTTTTAGGCTTACACCAAACCTTACTAGTGTTTTTCCAAGGTTCATACTCAAACCTATACAAGAGTTTTCTAAGGCTCACTCTCAAACCTAACAAGAGTTTTCTATATAATGGCTCGCTCTCAAACCTAACCCAAGGTGTTTAAAGCTCATACTAAACTATGTACAAAGAAATAAAGAATTAAAGTTATGAGAATTAACTTTGAAAGAGTTTTGGCATAATTAATGATTTTTCTTTTGCATTTAAGTCCATTTAATGGTTCATTTATGGGTAATAACCACCAAAGAGACATTACTAACAAACAATGCCTAAATCTCCCAATTGTGCTAGACATATCTTGCATTAAATGCTTGTCAGATGAAATTCTCGGTTGAGATTGAAATTTGTGGTCACTATTTTTGAATTGTGTTTAATGGCTAGTCCACATGGCATAAAACCATTGGTCTTTTAAAAAACTACTCATTGGATCTTTCTAACGAATCTCAAAATTTACGGTCTCTACACAAATTTGTAATTACTATTTTCTTTCTTTGGATATGATGGTCACCGCGAAATCGTTTGTTTAACATGGAGATGTTGTTTCACCAATTCACGATCACTACTGAAATTCGAGATCGCGACTTTTGAATCTCACCAGCACTTTTCGAAATTCGCGGTCTCTAATTTCGAAGGGAGATTTTTCATACTTTGAGTTTTTTGCTTCTAATCACTCATATTCAACTTTCAATGAGATTCTAACTTAATATCTACAAAAATAACACTTAAAATTGATATTATAACCTTTCAATCTATATTGCCAAGATCAAAAGAAAGTCTTAACTTAGGTTTGAATAACCTAGTCCAACAAAATGCAAATGAATTTGGTTGAGGATATTACAATTGTATATGTATCAAGAATTGGATATGTTCTTTTATAGAGCCACAATAAGTAACTTGCATGTAAGTACGATTGCACGTGTTGTACTTTATGCTTAGTGCTCTATGTTCTCAACTCCTCACTAATTATATTTCATGGTACTCTGTAACCATAAATTACCTATCTAGCTTTATTATCACTACAAATAATAATCTTGACCTAACTTTCATTAAATGAAAATTTTTTTTCATTAAATAAAAATCATTTAATCAAATAAAATTAATTAAAAATTTATTTAATGGGCTAGCCAAAACTATTAGTTTGGACTAAAAATATTTTGGATGGAAATAGAAATAAATCAACAAAAATTAATGTAGTACTAGATGGATTGTTAGTAACTTGATGATTAATGGTGAAAAGAAGTAAAGGTTGAAAGTAAAGGATGAAATGATTGATTCTTTCTACCTTTTTATTTTTTTAAGTTATGTTTTATTTGAGATGAGAAAATTATTTTTTTGGCAATCCACATTTTTGTTTATCTCACTATTCAATTTTAGGAGTCATGATTGGGGTAAGTAAAGGGTAAGCAAAACGAATTGAACCGATCAGTTCAGTTTGATTTGGTTTAGTTATATTTTATAGTTCGATTCAATTCGGTTGATAATATTTAAATTTTTGGTTTTGGTTTTTAGTTCGATTTATATGAATAGACTAAAGTTATTGGACTAGGTTGGTTAAACCTAGTCATAAGCCTCTTTTGATCTTGACAATGGAGATTGATCAGTTCTAATGCTTTAATTAAGTGTTGTTTTACAATACACAAGATTTATCTTTATTAAAAGCTAGATGGAAATCAAAATCTCCATCTTTTAGAAGAACATCCAAAATTGCGATCGGTATCCTTAAAATCTCAACTGCGACTTTACTATTAGGATGGATGAAGCTAGGGCAGAAGGATTTACAGGCGAATTCATAGCCTCGAATTAGCTAAAGGAGCATTGGTTGATTCACAGAAGAATTCACGATGGTTTTCACATTAGAGGTTGCAACTGCGAATTTCATAGTGACAAAGGAGGGAACCAACGCCACAACCACAGTATGCCAAGTGTCTAAAGCAACCATTGGAAATCAAAAATCGTTAGGGCAAAGATTTGGTCACAATTGCAACTCAAGAAGTTGGAGTTTTCTCACCAAATAGAGGAATTTGCGGCCTTAATCACACCTAAGACAATGCTAGCTCACGAACACTTCTTTTAAATAGTTGGTTGAACACAATGGCTATATTTCTCAGACATCTAATGGATGAAAGACATGTGGACTAGCCGTTAGACATAGAATTGAGTTCTTTGCTGTGATTTCTAGCTCTTCAGTGCAAATTGGAAATTTGCGACTGCGAAATAAGAGTAGCGACCGTGACTTCTACCTGACACACATTTAATGCAAAATTTGCCTAGCATAACTTGGAGATTTGGGGATAATTTTTGAGCAATGTCTCTTTGGTGGATGTGGGCTATAAATACTCCATCAAATTGATGTAAATGTAAGAGAATTCAAATAGTTATAACCAAACTTTGCCAATTTACTAATTTTTTTATTCTTCTTTATGTATTATTGATTGTTTGGTGTGAGCAATAAACACCTTTGTAAGTAGGTTGAGAGTTAGCCTAGATTCTAAAACTCTTATAAAAGGTTGAAGTGTGAGCTTATTCAAAACACTTGTGAGAGATTTTTGTGTGAGCCTAAAAACACAAAGTGTAAAGGTTTTGTATGAGCCATAAAACACAAGTTGCATAAGTTGGGTGTGAGCTTGAAAACACCAAGTTAGTTGAGTAAAACATCTAATTATGAAGAATTAGGGAATGGACGTAGGGTTTGTTAACGCCCAAACCACTATAAACTTCTTATATTCATTTTTCTCTTCTCCATCTTAACTTCTCAAACACCTTAACCTTTTGTTTTAATTTTTAGTCAACCATTAACTCAACCCCCCTTTCTTGGTGTACTAGGCTAACAAGTCATATCAGAGCCATATCTCACTCTAAAGCTTAATTGTGTGCAAAGATCATGGCAGAAGAAGGAATCCACACCCACCTCAAGCCATATTTTAATGTAGCAGACTATACTCATTGGAAGTATAGGATGAAAATCTATCTAGATAGTGATGTGGTAGACCTTTGGGATATTGTTGCAAAGGAGTGGAAGCCACCTACCAAAGTGGTGGATGGAAGTGAGGAGTTGATACCTAGAGAGGAGTGGGTTGAAACACATAGGAGATCCAATGGCAGGAATAAAAAAGTCATGACAATCCTTTTAAGTTCTCTCTCAAGAAAAGAAATTGGGAGGGTCCAACATTGCCTTACTGCTCATGGTATTTGAAAGGCCTTAGAGAAATATCATGAGGGCACCACCTTGGTGAAATCTAGCCGACTTGAGATTTATGTGACGAAGTGAGAGCTATTTATGATGAAGAAGGAAGAAAACATCATAGACATGACAAATAGACTCCTTACAATCATCACCAATATGAAAAAGTTTGGGAGAATTCTCACCAATCATAAGTAAATTCTAAAATTTTGAAATCTCTACCTCTTAAAAAATTTGGTGCAAGGGTGTGTAGTATCCAAGTCCAACCTGAAGATAGGAAATGTGCCAACAGATGTCCTAATAGGCAAACTCTTAACTCATGAGTTAGCCTTGAAGAAGGATGAAGAAATGAAAAGAATGAGGTCAATGAGAGAAATATGAAAGACCCAGAAAGGAGGACCTTGGCACTCAAGTCCTCATCAAAGGAAAAGGAAGTAGATGCAGCCTCAAGTGAAAAGGAAAGTGACAAGGAGGAGGAGGAGATTGCAATGCTTTCAAGAAGAACTAAGGAGCTGACTAGAAGAAGGAAAAAAAGAAGGAACTTCAAGAAAGTAACTCTAACTCCCAAAGAAAGATCAAATGATGTCATTTGCTATGAATGTGGTAAGCAAGGCCATATCAAATATGATTGCCCCAAGTTAAATAATAAGAAGAAATGGGACAAAGAAAAAGAAAAAGCTTCAAAGCGACTTGGGATGATAGCTCATGTGAAGAAGATGAAAAGGAAGAGGTTGCAAACCTATGCTTCATAGCTCAAAAGGATTCATCTAATGAGGTAAGCTCTTCACCTCATTATAATTCTGAATTTGATGAATTAGATGATGTAGATGATGAGATTTTAGAAGCTCTCACCATGAAATGTGACAAATATAAGTCACAAATGAAAACTTACAAGAAGAAGTGCACTAAATTAGAGGATGAATTCAAATCCCTAAATAGTCTTGTAAGTGAATTGAAGGCTTCAAATGAAGAACTCAATAAGTCTATGGAGAGTCTATCCAAGTCATCTTCATCTCCAACTTCATTAAGAAAAGAAAATGAATCCTTGAAAGGTGAAATCATTAAGCTTAGAAACTCTATATCTAAGTTCCACAAGGGTAAGGAAGCTTTGGATACACTTATTGTACCACAAAGACCTCCCTTAGTTAGGTATGGTTTAGGTTTCAATGGAGCCTCTTCTTTTACGCCTTCACTCATAAAATTCATTAAGGCCTCAACACCTCAAACTTCAAGTATTGAGGTTATTAGAAAGAAAAGTACTCAAACCACTAAACCACCATTACCCAAGGGCAAAGGAAAGGTGTAACAAGGCTCAAGGCCTATTTCTAAAAAGGCCAAGCTTGCATACATGTATAATAAAAGGCATTCTCATTCAAACACATAAAAAATGTAGACCTACATCCATTCATACATGTTCATACTCACACACACATCATGTTGGTATGAGGAAATCTCTCACTCATACCAAGACAATGCATAGGAGAAAGACACATAGGTCTAAACTCCAATGCTTCTATTCCATGAAATATAGACATATAAATGTTTATTGCTACAATAGAAGGGCTCATCTCAAGTTGAAGGGTCCTTCGAAACCTAACTCCTTAGACCTAAGTATGTTTAGGTACCAAAGCAAAGATGATTTACTTGTGTTGTGTAGGGGTGTTTGGCAGCCACCAATGAAGCAAATGATTGGCATGATGTAAGTGTTACATCTTGAATACCAAGGATAATCTTGGAAAATTTGATTCAAAATCTAATGAAGGCATCTTCTTAGGTTATTCCACCACTAGCAAAGCCTATAAGGTCTTTAATAAAAGTTCAATTGTTGTTGAAGAATCTATGAATATTGTGTTTGATGAATCTAGTAAACTTGATCTAGGGAAAGGTTCTTTGGTTGATAATATTGCAGATGATTATGAGAAATTGGATTTGGAGGATACTATAAGAGAAAAGGATGAGGACTATGATGAAAGCAAATCATCAAAAGAAGATAAAGATCCTCAATATCAACAAGTGAAATCACCAAACCAAGATCTTCCCAAAGATTAGAGATTTTCCAAGCATCACCCTAGGGACTTAATTACTGGTGACACTTCAAAAGGTGTAAGTATTAGATCTTAACTCAATTCTTTAGATAATAATCTTACCTTTGTTTCTTAATTTAAGCCAAAATCTATTGATGAGGCTCTTAATGATAAGAGTAAGGTAATTGCTATGTAAAAGGAACTCAACAAATTTAAGAGAAATAATGTGTGGAAACTTGTTCCTATGCCTAAGGAACAACCAATTGTAGGTTGCAAATGGGTGTTCATGAATAAGTTAGATGAGCAATGATTTATCACTAGAAATAAGGCTAGATTGGTTGCTAAAAGTTACAACCAAGAGGAAGGCATTGACTATGATAAGACCTATGCCCTTGTAGTAAGGTTAAAGGCTATTAGGATTCTTTTGGCATATGCATGTCACATGAATTTCAAACTATTTCAAATGGATGTTAAAAGTGCTTTTCTAAATGGTATTATTGAGGAGGAATTTTATGTTGAACAACCTCCTAGTTTTGAATCACATAGTTTTCCACATTATGTTTTCAAATTTAATAGAGCCTTATATGGTTTGAAATAAGCTCTAAGAGCTTAGTATGAAAGGATTAGTTCTTTTCTTTTGCAAAATGATTTTGAAAAAGGGAAGGTTGATATAACTTTATTTGTCAAAAGGCATAATCATGATACACTAATCGTACAAATTTATATTGATGATATCATTTTTGGTGCTATTAATAAATCTCTTTGTAAGGATTTTGCTAAGTGTATGACTAGGAAATTTGAGATGAGTATGATGAGAGAGCCTAAGTTTTTCCTTGGTCTACAAATCAAACAACCAAAAAATGAATCTTTATCAACAAAGCTAAATACAAAAAGGACATTCTCAAGAAATTTGGCATGGGAGGATGTAAAGTAGCAAAAACACTAATGAGTGTTACTATCAAATTGGACAAGAATGAATCGAGTAAATCAGTTGATGAGAAAAGTTATCGAGGTATGATTGGTTCTCTACTTTATCTTACCGCTTCTATGCCCGATATAATGTTTAGTAGATGCATGCGTGCTAAGTTTCAATCTTCTCCCAAAGAATCACATTTGAATCCTGTTAAAAGGATTTTCAAATATTTACATAGCACATTGTATTTGGGGTTGTGGTATCCTAGAGTATCTTCATTTAGCTTCATAGGTTATTTGGATGCGGATTATGCTGGTAGTCTTATAGATAGAAAGAGCACTTCTAAAACTTGCCAATTTATAGGAGAGTGTTTAGTTTCTTGGTTTAGTAAGAAGCTAGTTTCGATTGCTTTATCCATTGCCGAAGCTAAATTTATAGCTGCAGTTGTTGTTACACCCAAGTCCTTTGGATGAAACAATAATTAAAGGATTTTGGCAAAGTTATTGATCACATTCCATCAAATATGACAACATTAGTGCAATAAATCTTTCTAAAAATCTCATCCCACATTCTAGGAGCAAACATATAGACATTAGGCATCATTTTCTTAGAGATCATTTCCAAAATGGTGTAGTGTTAGAATTTATAGACATAAATCATCAACTTGTGGACATTTTCACAAAGCCTCTCGATGAAGAAAAAATGAACTTTATTAAGAAAGAATTGGGAATGTTTGATGGAAGCTCCCTGAAGTGAAATATGGATCTCTCTAAAATGCTTTTTATATGTTACATAATTTGTTGATTAGATGATTACTATAGATGTTGCATGTGATATTTATCTTTTTGGATGTCCTAATTTTATGTGCAATTGTGCCTTTCTATGCCAATTTACATAAATTGGACATCAATATATTAAATGGATCATAGCCTAGAGAGTCAAGTCCTATCTTTTCTTAGTTATCTTCTCTGACTTGTAATTTGCAATCGTTATTCCTTGGTTCATGGTCACAAATTACAGGTTTTCTTCTTTCTACTATCAACCATTAATTCCTGATCGCAATTCTCAATCTCCACTGTGAATTAGTTCAAATTTTAAATCTTTTGACCATTGAACTCGTTGTTTTCAAGGATTTTTTGTTCGTTGCTCATAATTTTCAGAATTAGTGGTCGTGGCTTGCAGGTCACGATTGTGACTTTAGGTAACTGTTACACATTTAAGTGATTTGATTGCCAACCAATTGCAATCCTTCATTTACTTCATTTCTAACCATTTTTAGCCCTTTTTACACCCTTTCTTGGCCTATATAAACCTCTTAAATAGCACTTTCGTTCATTCCTACCAAATATCCTCATTTATCTTTTTCCTTAATCTTTACTTCATTCATAAATGGCTCCTAAGAAAGCTTCTAGAGTATAGAATAGAAAGACAGTGGCATATGCTTTTTGACCATCCACCCTACACTTGAGGAATGGAATAATGAAAGAGGAGAAAGATCGCTATAAGGCAAATGCCTTCAAGATCATTCTACTGAACAAAATTCCTTCCACTTTCCTTATAGAGTCACTAGGAATCAAAAATGACATCCACACATTTCTTTCAAACTTGAGATGAAACGAATTCATATTTCGTGATGAGCCTAGATATGAAGAAATTATGGAAGAATTCATGTGTATCATGGCTCTAAGTTGGAGAGAAGAATCTCACACCGGCCAATACGAATTAGTATTTTGTGTTTTTGGAGATCAATTTTTCATCATTTTCGAATAATTGTCCAATCTTTTCAATCTTCAAATCGGAGATGACATTCCACACATCAACTCCGCTCCTGATGTCATATATTTCTAGTTTTGGTCCAAAATTTCCATCAAGACCAAACATGACCCCTAAACCTCCTTAGCTAAATACATCTGAACCCTCATTTTTTGGTTACTTCATCGTACCATCACCTTCTTTGTTAATGCAAAAGGTGATGGTAATGAAAATGGATCCTAAAAAGATCTTGCTTTCCTTTTTTTCCTTATAAAAAATAAACTCGTACAAACTTATCGCTATCTTGTGGATCTACTAATTCATATGAGCACCAAACCCAATAGTCATTATCTTCTCCCTTCCCATGTAACTGCCATTTTAGGTATATGGGGGCTTTTAATGAAGAAAACGAAAAATTCTTCATTAAGAAGCTTTTCCCTTTCCAAAATTTTTTGGACCTCCCCTACCTCATCAATGCAAAACCCATTCACCCGGATTATTATATATACACTGTAGGTGCTTTTAAGCCAAGAAACTAGACTCTTCCCAAGCCTCTAAAAGAAAAAAGTTTGCCATTGAAGAGAGAGCCCAACTTGTCCTACCTCCCCAACCTAAGCTCAAAGCCAAAATCTCTTTTGCCTCAATCAATAAGAAACTAGATAAGATGTTGAGGATGTTGAAGATATGGTTTTTCCTCCTCTCCTACCTATACAGTGACTTGATGGACTTACAGGAGAAAGTAGGTGCTCCTCCCTGCCATCTTTCATATTTTAAGGATTGGGAGGACACATTAGAAGAGGAGGACAACCAAGAGGTTGAGGAGAGTGATAAAATTGAAAATGGAGGAGATAATGAAGAACAAGACGATTATGAAGATGATGACTCCTATCTTTTAGTTTATACTTAGGATTTTTTGTTCTGTTTTGTTTTCAAACTCTTGATGTAAAGCTATTGATCCCACAATTTATTATATAAATAAAAGTGTTTGATTTGCAATTCATTGTCTAAAATGTTATGTGATTGCAACTTATATGATATCTTTTTTCTTTTGCTCTCTATGACTACTCTATCTCAAATTATGCATCTCTTTTACTTTTTATCCTCTTTTTTGATCTTGCTAAAGAGGGGAGAGAATAACATTGAAAGAAAATAAGTGTTGTGCATAAAAAAAGCATAAGTTGAGGGAGAGCAAGTTTTATCTTAGAATACTTAGAATTATTTAATCATTAACTAAAATCTTTTTATTATTCTTTGATTATTTGATCATTCACCATCCCAACTTCACAACTCATGCATTTATTTTTCTCTAAGATCAATTTAAGTTGTCAAAATAAACAAGGAGGAGATTGTTGGACTAGGTTGGCTAAACCTATGTCATAAGCCTCATTTGATCTTGACAATGGAGATTGATCAGTTCTATTAATTTAATTAAGTGTTGTTTCACAGTAGATAAGATTTATCTTCATTGAAAGTTAGATGGAAATCAAAATCTCCATCTTTAAGAAGAACATCCAAAATCGCAGTTGGTATCCCTAAAATCGTGACCGTGACTTTACTACTAGGATAGATGAAGCTAGGGTAGAAGGATTTATGGGCAAATTTGCAGTCGCGACTCAGCTAAAGGAGTATTGGTTGATTCACAAAAGAATTTGTGGTGGTTTTTGCATTAGAGGTCGCGACCGCAAATTTCATAGTGACAAAGGAGGGCACCAAAGCCACAGCCACAACCATAGCATGCCAAGTGTCCAAGGCAACCGTTGGAAATCAAAAATCGTGAGGGCAAAGATTTATTCTCAACCGTGACTCAAGAAGTTGGAGTTTCCTTACCAAATAGAGGAATTTGCAGTCTTAGTTGTGCCTAAGACAAAGCTAGCTCACAACCATAATTTTTAAGTAGTTGGTTGAACATAACGACTATATTTCTCAGACAACCAATGGATGAAAAACATGTGGACTAGCTATTAGATGCAGAATAGGGTTCTCTACCGTGATTTTTGGCTCCTTAGTGCAAATTGGAAATTTGTGATCATTAAATGAGAGTAGTGACTGCGACTTCCACCTGACAAGCATTTAATGCAAAATCTGCCTAACACAACTTAGAGATTTGGGGAGTTTTTGAACAATGTCTCTTTGGCTAACAAAATCATCCATCTTAACTTCTCAAATACCTTAACCTTCTCTTTTAATGCAAAATCAGTCGCTAATTCAACCCCCCCTTCTTGGTGCACTAGGTCAACAAAATCAAAATAAAACAAATTAAGTTTTTTTGTAATTATATAATGCCCTTAAGGGAACTTATGTCTTTTATTCTACAACAAAAGAAGCCCTAAATCTTTTTTTGTCTTATTCTTTGTGCTCTTTCTTCTCCTATTATTCTTCTCCTTTTTCCTTCAATTTTTTTTCTACTGAAACATAACTAATCCTTTTGTAACATGAGCAATTTTTTTTATTTCTCCTAGTCATCATCCTCACATAGAAGAAAGACAAGTGACGACAGTTATGAGTGTTCTAATTCTTGGAATATAATATGGAGGAAGTACAAGTGCTTTCTCCAACTGCATATATTAAAGAAATGATTTTTGATGTAACCAACAAAAAAAAAAAATCAATGTTTGAGTTCCCTTAAGTCTCTTTTGGAGAAAAGAATGAATCAAATTTTGAAAAAAAATGAATATTTTCACAAAGTTTGATTGAAAGAAAGGAGCACTTGACTATAAAGGAAGGTTTTTCTTTTTTTTTAAAAAAAAAACATAATTTTTTTCATAAATTTGTATTAATATCTCATAATTAATGTGTTTTTGTTTTGTTTAATTAGAAACTTAGGGTAATTTTAAGATTAATTTTGTGTAAATTTAATTGTGAGATTAATATTTTTGTTAATTTGGTTAGATTTTTGTAATTAATATCTAGGATTAGTTTATTTTTAGCATTAATTGTGCAATTATGTTGTTAATTTTTGTATTAGTGGATCATTTATTAATTTTTCTTATAATTTATAAATTCTTATTTAGCTGCAGAATTTTGGCTCATTATGTTGTTCATCATTTTATTTATGTTTACAAAATTGAATTGAAAAAAGCAAATTAAACCAAAATTTAAATAATACAACACATAACACTATTATGTTATACATAACTAAATAATGTTCAATAAATACAGTAAGTATAAGTATATACATCTAATATAAATAATTATTCTTCGATTTCTAAACACATATGTAAATATATACATAAATTCAATAATATAATCAATCATTTATTTTAAAATCAAGTATACTCATATAATCTTTCACTTGATTGCAAATGCAAAATCAATTTTCTCACCAAGTCTGTTGGCCACCGATAACACCACCTAAATCAATATATGATTGTGCTTAAATAAACTACAATTAGCACATGAAATTCTAGCTAAACTTATAATATGAACTATATAATTATAAATGCATTAATTATTTTAATTAATTTTAATATTTTATTTTTAATGTCATATAGTACTTTAAGTCATAATTTTATTCTTTTAATTATTAACCAAACAATATTTTATTATATCACTTTTAAAATAACTTAAGCTTCAAGTAAAAAAAAACATATATAAAAACTAAAAATAATCTAAAATTATTTTCAATAAGCTTAACTATTTAATCGTACAATATTTATCTCTTATATACTTAATAACATAAGTTGCCTCAATTATTAGTTTATCCCAAATAACCTATAAAACTCTATTAAGATTAATATATTAAATGCTTTAAAATTTATTTTAAAAGTATGTTATCACTCTAAACATATCCAATATATTCTATGCAAAATTTAAAGATCAAAGTAAGGTTATATATTATTTTTAATTATAATCATAGTTGAGCTATTCTAGTTAACAACCTCTTGAGGACAATAGATGTAATTTGACCTTAAATTAATATATTAAACATGCCAAAAACTTTAAAAATATGTGATCAATTTGGCACTATTTACTATTTGAAATTATAATTTCAAAGGGATATCCTACTTGATACCTTTCATAGGATAATATATTTAAATAAGCCTTAAATTGATATATCAAGTATTCTAAAAATTATAAAAAAATTATATATCATAATAAATATATAAAATATATTCTACATAAAATTTTACACTAAAATCATACCATTTACTATATTATAAAAGTTGTATTGCATAGGTTTAAAACCAAACAACCTATAATCATAGTTCTAAATTTATATTTTTAAACCTTTAGATCAATTTAAAATTTTAAATTATAAAGTTAAATATTTAAATTATCAACATATAAGAAATCAACATTAATAATCTCTATAATTTTAAATATAAAATTTTTAAGTTCATACTAAAAATCCATAATTCTTAAAAACAATTTCTATCATCAAATATATTTATATAAAATATTTAATTCTTTATAATTGCCCTTAAAATCATCAAATCACGATCATAGATAAAAATTATAGATTGAAAATAATTATTTATGCTTCAATGATACTCCAATAAAAATTTTCAGTTTAAATTTGAGAAAAAATATAATTAAAATTCTTGAATCAGTCATAGTTGAATTAATTTATTTACTTAATTTTAATAAATCAAAATTGAACTAAAATAAAGTTTCAAAAAAATTGAACTAAAATAATCTAAAGTAACACCAAATATCTATAAATATAAATTAAATTGACTTACCTTCAAGAAAAACTCAATAAATTAATGAAGAAACATAAATGAAATCACTAGAAATAAGCCAAAAAATATATTTTTTTTTCCTTTGTCTTTCTCTCCTTTTTTCTTGGCAATCTGTAACGCCAATTAACTATTTTCACACTATATATATATATATATAAAATTAATTTTAATAATTATTTTTTAATAAATAATTAAAATCATTAATTTATTAATATTAGTTGTTCAATAAAAATTGTCTTATGGTAAAATTACTAAGTATCCTTAAAGCATGTTATAACAATACTATATCCAAAATGATCATAATCATTTATAAATGACATTTATCGTAAACTTATATTGTACTTTTAACTCAAATATAAATAAAAAGAAATTAAAAAAAATATCTATAAAGTCTAAATCACCAAAATTAATTTTATGAAAAATATTAAGTATTACACTTTTACCCTCTTATCATACTTTAGTCCTTAAAATTGCTAATCTATTAAATTATAAAAATATTGCTAAGACCTAAATTACTATAATTAACTTATGAAAAATCACTTCTATCCCTCTTAAATAAATTCATCCTAAAGTTTATAATAACTATATATAAAATTTTCAACTTTAATTATAATTAATTTACGTTCAAAATCACTATATGCATCTCCATAACTTTAATTTTTTATTAAATAATAATGAACAATGAAAATTCTCAAATCAAATGATTAAAATTCATGGTCATCGATCAATACTAATTTCAGTAATTTCCTAAACTAAATAATTAATTTCTTTAAAGTCACAAACTAAACAAATATAATGTTGTCAATTATTTTTCTTAAAAAAATCTCCTTTTATAACCACTTTTGATTTAAAATAAGTAACATTTTCATTCATTTATAAGACATATCTCAACTAAATTTATAATCTTTTTCATAATATTATGTTACATCTATTAATATTTGCTAATCCCTTTTAATCTTAACAAACCAATATTAGAATCAAGTATGCTAATTATAAAATCAAAATCAAGTACATTATATTTTTATTATTTTTCAGCACAAAATTTATTACTTACAACAATCAATAACCTTCCAAAACTATAACATTAATAAATGAAATCACAAATATTATATATATATATATCTATATATATATATATATATATATATATATATATATATATATATTGAGAAAGAAAAAAAAAATAATAGAGGCAAAAATAAAAACAAAATTATAAAGATATAGAATATATAATCCACACTTGAG
>CATIWR010163679.1:0-17056 GCA_949677035.1 Omphalea diandra | reverse complement strand
ATGAGTGGTGATATATATATATATATATATATATATATATATATATATATATATATAAATATATATCTCATAAAAATAGGAATTCTCTCTCTATTTGTGAACATAGGTTGAATTAATCGAACCACGTAAATTTATGTGTTAATTTTGTTTATTTTTTTTCTTTCATCATTGCTATTTTTTTTTTTAATAAGTAATATTAGAACTCAAGATTTATTTCAAATTTAGGGTATGTTATTGAAGATGTCTCTCTATAAATTTGAAATTGAAGAATTGAATGGATCGAATGATTTCACTTTATGGAAGCTGAAGATGAAGACTCTTTTAATTCAATAAAGATGTGCAGCAGCATTGGAAGGAGAAGAGAAATTGCCAATAATGGTGGAGGTAGAAGAGAAGGCTGCGATTCTATCTAAAGCACATAGCATGATTCTGTTGATTAAGGGTGAAAAGTTTGAAGGTAAATACTAAAATAAATTCCTACTGAATCATTTATATCAAAAACAACATTTGTATACCTTGAGAATGATTGAGAATACACCTATTCAAGATCATGTTGACAATTTTAACAGAATCATCCTTAATTTACAAGGTGCTTGGGTTAAAATTGAGGTTGAGGATCAAACCATAATTCTCGTGTTATTTGCCTAATTCATATGAAAACTTTGTTAATACTATCCTGTGTAAAAGTGAGACTATTTCTATTAGTGACGTGAAAGATACTTTATAATTTAAGAAATTGAAAAGAAAGGTCTCTAGCTTATATGAAGGTGGATCAAAATCAAGTCTAGTTGTCAGTAGGGGTAGGAGTAAGGAAAGGGACGGTGAAAATAAGAATAAGTCACGCTGGAATCAAAGTCCAAAGGACCTCGATGCTATCATTGTAAAGGGCAGTGGCACTTTAGAAGGGATTGTCCACAACGCAAGAATGGTAAAGAAAAGAAGGAATCAAATGGTAAAGCAACTGGCAGTGTAATGCAAGAGAGTTTTTATGAAGGTGAACTTGAAGTAGTGATGTCTTGACTGTTGGTGCTTCCAGTTCTACACATACATGGGTGTTGGACACTGGTGCTTCTTATCATATTACTTTTAATAAGAACTGGTTCCACTCTTTTAAAGAATGGAAAGGCAGTGTCAAGTTAGTGATGATAAGGTGCTTCCTATCATGGGCAATGATTCATTGTAGATGAAAATGTATGATGAAATTATCAGAACATTTGATGCTTGGCATATTCCTGGTCTATGAAAAAAAACTAATTTCTTTGGTCACTTTTGATAATCAATAGTACAAGAATGTGAATGGTGATGGGCATATTAAAGATCTGAATGGTATTATTATTGTGACGAAGGGCAAATTCCAACATGGAATTATATCTTGATGGGAAATATAGCGAAGTGAACAGTGGCTAACACTTCCTCTTTACAGGAAGATATTGATTGTGCAAAGGTATGGCATTGCACATTGGGTCACATGAGTTAGCAGGGGCTTACAATATTGAGTAAGAAAGGATTGTTGAATCAGGTTGAAACTTAAAAGTTAAAATGTTATGAGATGTGTTATGGGCAAGCAACATAAGGTCAAGTTTTGTTCAGGAAAGCACACTTCCACGGATATCCTTGAGCATATTCATTCAAGTTTATGGAGTCCCTCTCAAGTTAAGTCCCATGGTGGATGTAGCTATTTTTTTACATTCATTGATGACTACACTAAAAAGGTTTAAGTTTATTTTTTAAAGGATGAGATTTTTGGGCAGTTCAAAGAATGGAAGACCATGGTTGAAAAATGTACTGGTAAATAAGTCAAGACATTGTGAATAGATAGTGGGTTAGAATTGTGTAATGCATTATTTGATGAGTTTTGCAAAAAAGAAGGCATAATGAGGCATCACACTGTACGACATGCATCACAACAAAATGGAGTTGGATAATGCATGAACCAAACACTCATGCAACATGCTAAATGCATGCAATCAAATGTTAGACTTTTGAAGGAATTTTGGGTTGAGGCAATTAATACTACTAGTTATTTAGTGAATAAATCTCCATCAATTGCAAATGATTTTAACAATCCTTAAGAGGTATGATATGGTACTTCCACTAATTGTTTTGGCTTGCATACATTTGGTTGTTCTGCTTATGTTAATTATGGTAAACTTGCGCCTAGGGTAATAAAATGCATATTTCTAGGCAAGGGTAGAAGCATTTGGGGCTGGAGTGGGTTGTAGCCTATAATAGTTTAGGAAAAAAAAATTTTAAAAAAAAAATTAATTAAGAGAATGTATTCTCTAGCTCAAGATTAGAAAAAACTAAATTGAGTCTTTTTTTATATATCTCTCTCTCTCACACACACACACACACTCTCTTTCTGTCTCTCTCTCTCTCTCTCTCTCTCTCTCTCTCTAATATATGAAAGCCTCGTCTGCGTACTAAAACCCCAACAAAGATTGAAAACCATCCAAATGAAGTTTGTTTTCCCCGGCGATAGATGAATGTGTAAAGGCTTATGGGTTTGATAAAAACACAGGAAACTCTATTGGTTATGTCATTGTTGCTGAGGATTTATAACTACAAATAAGTTTTTTTTTTTTTTTCTTTCAAAGATCCTACTTTTCTTCATTTGAGAGAGAACATATACTTTTCGATGCCCTTTTGATGCTAACACGACCTACTTCTAAGTGCAAAGTCAAGATTTTGGTTTTGGAATTGGAATTGTTTCAAGAAATATTCTCTTAGATTTTTGCTTTACATAAGGGGCATGATGGGCTATTCTAATATTGCGCAATATCCTGTACCAATAATTTTTTTATTAAACTTTATTTATTTGCCACATGTTGATACATGTCTTTCAATTTTTATGGATTGTTCTGATTTTAGAAAGGCCTACATATTTTCTTTGTCATAAAGTATTATTATATTTTTCTAATGCACGTGAGATGCATAGAGGTGTGTATTAATGCCAATATTTAGCACTGTCGTTCTTGACATTGTGATAATCCAGTTTTGAGGTTGAAAACTTGGAAGTGCGTATATTGTAGATATGCTAGGGCTTGAATAAAATTGATTATTAAGAAAGTACCTTTTTGTGATTAGTTTCGAGGATTGCTAGGTGTGAATATATATATATATATATGGCAATTCATAAATATATGAAATTATTTTTTAAACTATTGATTCATATTTGGTAATAGATGAATTTTACTATTTGACGAATCAAAGAGCTCAACTTCAATAATTAGTCTTTTTGAATTTTCATTATGAGAGTATAATGAGTTTTACTTATTTGTAGAAAAGTTTTTAGAATTGTAAAACAAATTTTACTTATTTGTATAATTAGTCTTTTTAAAATTATCAATATGAAAATATATTTATAGTCTAACCCAAGGTAACTAAAATTTCTGGTTATGTCATTGTTTCTAGGGTATGTTGCTGGAATAGGGTATAGATTATGGTATACTAAAAAGGATATAACCCCTAAAGTTTATTATTAGTAAAGATGTTACCTTTGATGAATTTATATGATTGGCCAAAAAAAGGAACTTGATGATCTTGTAGGTAAAAATGATAATGGTGCTGACTGAAAGGTGGAGTTTAAATTGAAGCTTCAAAGAATGTAAGTATTGCAAATCAGCCTAAAGATGTGCAGGAGGAAGGATCACAAAATATAAGACAATGAGGGAAATCAGAAATCTCGTTAGGTATGTAGATTTTGTTAATGTTGTAGATAATAATTCAGCTGCTTATGCACCGGCAATAACAAAGAGTATAAATTATGATGAACCTCGATCATATAAAGAGGTAGTAAAAAGTAAAGTAGCAGCAGAATGGTTAATTGTCATGAATGATGAGATGCTGTCTCTTTCTAAGAACAAAATTGGGGAACTTGTACCATTACCAAAAAGTGTGAAGCCAACAGGATGCAAATGGGTCTTTAAGAAGAAAGACGGTATTCCTAGGGTTGAATTAGTTAAATTTAAAGCAGAGCTTATGGCACAAGATTTCTCACAAAATGAGGGAATTGATTATCAATGAAGTGTTCTCACCAGTTGTGAAGCATAAGAATATTTGAGTATTATTATTAAATTTGCGAGTCAACTCGTACGATTTGTGAGTTTACACTTTTTATTCAAGCAAATGAGTTAATTCATCTATAAAATTATTTTTGCATAAAATCATAATAACTCGCAAGTCAATATAGTAAAATCGGTAACATCATGAGTAAACTCGTACGAGCTTATCAGTTTACTATGCATATGAGATTTTAAAGAATACATTTTTAAACTTAATTTTATTTATTCATATAATATTTTACTTAAATTTATGGTTATAAATTAAATACTAATCAAATATTTTATCTAAGAATATGATTAAACGTTAATTTATATTATTTGGATTTGAATATTAATCAAATATTTTATTAAATAATATTCTTAAATTTAATTTATATTATTTGAATTTAAATAAGAATTTTGATGACTTCTTATAAATTTTATGTAGTATTTATTGTTGTATTTTGTATTGTTAGCTTAATAAATATGTGATGGACATAAACTAACTTTTTTATATATTATAAAAATCCTAATATAGGATATGAACTTGAACTTCTTTTATGAATAAGTTATCTTATGATCTTACATGGTGTTTGATATAAATGAATTCTTAATTTTTATGGAATTCATTTGTAAATCCACATTTGTGTGTTTGGCAAATTTACTCGGAATTTTATTTCTTTAACTCCTTGTAATCGATTATAACTAAATCAAATTCTATCAAATTTGATACAATTTATAAATAAATTCTAAAATTATAAAATTTTCCATTATGATAAAAATACCCTAAATTAAAATACTTTTTTTTTCACTTTTCTTTTTCTTTTTTTTTTTTTTGTCTCTCTTCTCTTTTTTTTTTTTCTTCTTTCTTTATTCTATCTCTCTTTTTCTTGTATTTTTTATATTCATAAAAAAAATTTAAAAAAATAACACAAAGACACATTTATAAAATAAAATATTTGATTAAATTCTACACTTAAACTAAACACAAAATTTAATTTATTTGAAATGAATCCTATTTTCATTTTGTAGTATGTCAAACATAAAAATTCATTTGCTAATGAATTCTATAAGAAATTCATTTGCAAATGAAATGAATTTTAAATTAGAATTGAACAAAATACAACATTGATATAACTTTATATATATTAAATTTATAAAATTTCTTATTTATATTTTTATATATGTATGATTAAATTTCTATAAGAGTTTTAAACTTATATAAGAGTTTATATATATTTTTAAATATGTATAGTTAGATTTTAAGGAATATTTTACTATATTGTAAAAGTTTACGATTTTACTACATGAGTTTATGAACCTCCACCAATTATAGATTGAAAAAGTGAGTTTGATAACCTTGCTTTCTAGTTCTTCTAGCCATGGTAAGTGCATTTGACCTTCAATTAGATAGCTTGATGTGAAGACTACTTTCTTGCATGGAAATATAGAGAAGCATATTTACATGTCACAACTAGAGGGTTTTCTTCATTCTAAAAAAATGATCAAGTGTGTTTGCTAAAGAATCCTTATATGGCTTGAAACAGTCGTCGAGGTAGTGGTATAAGAGATTTGATGCATTTATAATTTCTTATGACTTTGTTTGTAATCAGTTTTATAATTATGTTTACTCAAGAAAACTGTTGGATGGTTCCCTTATGCATTTGTTGCTATATGTTGATCACATGTTAATTGTAGCTAGCAATAAAGCTAAAATTAACAATCTAAAGACTTTATTGAGTAATGAGTTTAAGATAAAAGATTTGGGTGTAGCCAAGAAAATTTTTAGGTATGGAGATCTAGAGAGATAGGAAAGTAGGCTTATTGTATTTATCATAACAAAAGTACATTAAAAAGGTATTGTAGTCTTTTTAGATGGAGCAATCCAAGCCGATTAGTACTCTTTTGGCAACACACTTTAAGTTTGATGCTAGTGCTTCACCTAGTTTAGAAGAAGAGCAAGATTACATGAATCAATTTCCTTACTCGAGTACAATTAGAAGCTTGATGTATGCTATGATGTGCACTAGGCACGTCTAGCACATGTTGTAAGTGTGGTAAGTAGATTTATGAGTAATCCTGAGATGGCTCACTGGAAGGTTGTTAAATGGATTAAGAGCTACAAGTAACTTATGCTTGGTTTATAATTCTAGCTATTCTTTTGGTGGTATATTGGTGCAAATCTCTTGAGAAGAAGATCCTTGACATGTTATATTTTTTTACCATCTTTGGTTGTGGTATCAATTAGAAAGCAACACTCTAGTTTATAGTTGGTTTTGTCTACAACTGAAGCTTAATACATGTCATTGATAGAAGGAGTTAAAAAAGGTATTTGGTTGCATGGTTTTATTGATAGCTTAAATTTAGATGTGCAGGAACCTATCATTTATTATGATAGTCAAAGTACATTGAGCTTGGCTAAATATCCTATTTATTACAAAAGATCAAAGCATATTAGTGTCAAATTGAACTTTGTCAGAGATATTATTAAGCATAATATTTTGTCCATATAGAAGATAGCCATAGCGGATAATTTAATAGATATATTGACTAAGTCATTGCCTATAAAAAAGTTTAACCATAGCTTGGATTTAAAAAAGTTTAACCATAGCTTGGATTTGATAAATATTTGCATAGCTTAAGGCCTTTAGAGGCATAAATAGCAAGAAATAATTCTTGATTCTGATAGCTTAAAGAAATTCAAGTCAAGGTAAAGAATTATTGAATAGCTTAAATTTTTTTAAGATGAGTCAATTTATAATTTGATCCGAAATTTTTTGGGAGCTCGATTCAAAACGAATTTTCATTGAGGTTTGTAGTGGAGAAGACATATAAGGACTGAAGTAAACTATCACAAGCGCGACACTAATCGTGGCTTGCAATTAGGCCAAATCACTAGCTATCATGGGTGCGACACCAGTCGTGGTCTACGACATCACTGAGTCATTGGTTGTCACCGGCGCAACAACAGTCGTGGCCCACAACGCTCACCCCCATACCAAATTGAACCAAAGCAACCCGATTTATTTTTTTGAATTATATATATATACATATACACACACACACACTTTGTATTAAGATTTGTGATACCTTGTATTTTATAACAATTCTCACAAAAATAAGAATTTTTCTATAAAATTTTTTTTCTTTAACCATGAACATATATTGAATTAATCGAACCACGTAAGTTTTTGTATTAGTTTTTCTTGTTTATTCCATCATTACTATTTTTCTTGATAGCTATAAGATTATAATTATACCTAACAAATTAAAATGGTATTCTAATGATGAATTTGCTCAAGTGTAATTATTGTGATTGTCTTTAGTCTTCAAATTAAAAGATATTTTAAAACTATTTCAATTTTTTAAATTATCTTAATAATTTTAATAAATCAAATATACTATTTCACTAATCAACTTGATTTTAGAAAAGCAATTTGAAAACCAATAAAAAAAGATTTAAATTTTGTAAGAATCTAATATTAAACAGCATTTGCAATATATATATAATTATTTTTTGTAATTAACATGGACAAGATTCAAAATTTGATTTTCCAATATACACAAAAAATTAATAAAATTTTGGAGAGAAGAGTTTACTTGTCAATATGATGAAAAACCAGAGGGTGAGAAAAATTAAGTCCATCGCACTAAATCAACTACACTTAAATATGATCTAAAAGAACTTGAATAGTTTTGAGAGTTGACAATTTTTAATTTTTAATTTTATTTTAAATTAATTAATAAAAAATCAATAAAATCAACTAAACATGATATCTAACCTGTAAAAGGCAAAAAGTAGGCGCGCACGATCAGACAAAGTGTATATTAAAAAAAAAAAAAAAAAAAAAGTCAATGACACAAAGAATTACTCTTAATATGATTTCCAAAAAATAAATAAATCAATAATCCAAACCAACAACTTATAGAATAAAAATTATAGACTTTCAAAATTAATCTTGCCCAACTTTTACCGTTGAGGTTGCTAAGGATTCACATGGTTTTCACTTGCATCATTCATAACACACAGAGAAAAAAAAAAAAAAATTTAAGATCAAGAAGAATCCGACACCCACCTTGAAAATGACCTGCCCTTTTCTTTAAATCTCTGGTGCTGTGTTCTTGTGATCTTTCTTTTCCAAACTTTCTTTTCAAGATTCCCAGTAGCCTAACAGTTTGAGAAAATATAGTGCGTTCAACAAGTAATTACAGCTGCCTTTTTCTTTCGTATAATTAATTTATAGGAGTTATCATGGACTTGCCCGCCAACAAGAGAAGAGCCCTGCTTAAGGCCATTGTTCTTGGCGATACCGGGTATGTTTGCATTTATTGGTTTCTTGAATTTAATTATGTAATTTCCACAGTTTGATTCTCGAGAATGCTTTCTAAAATTTTCCTTTTGTTTTGTTATTTGGCGATTTCAGAGTAGGAAAGACCTCTTTAATGAATCAGTATCCATAACATGATTATTATAAGATCTCTATCATTAGTGGTAAATTATTATTAACGTTTTAGGTGTTTAGAATCCATTTGTTTATGGATTATATAGATCCTTAACCGCTTATCCAGATATGTATACAAGAAATATAGTCAACAGTATAAAGCTACAATTGGAGCTGATTTTGTCACCAAGGAACCACAGATTGATGACAAGTTGGTCACCTTGCAAGTGAGTAAATAGTAATAATAATTAAAATTTTCTCCAGCTGTGGTAACGAACATATGAATGTGAATGGCAGATATGGGATACAGCAGGGCAGGAGAGATTTCACAGTATAGGGGCAGCATTTTACAGAGGGGCAGATTGCTGTGTTCTTGTATATGATGTGAATGTACTTAAATCTTTTGAAGCACTAAACAATTGGCATGAAGAGTTTCTCAAACAGGTGTGATATCCTTTTATATACATAACTCAACTTTTGGAGGGTAGAAATAATGTATTTGGGTATTTATCTCTCATTTCTGACCTTATATATCTAATAAGTTTTTAGTTCAGTGTACTGGAGTCGTCTCTAAAGTTATGAGATTTTAAGTTGAAATTTCAATTAGAGCCAAATATTACACTGTTAATTTCCTTTTTCCTCTACTCGTTATACTTAATTAGTCCTCAAATTTTATATATTCAATGGCAGGCAGATCCAGTTGATCCTGATGCATTCCCATTCATATTGCTAGGAAACAAGATTGATATAGATGGTGGAAACAGCCGAGTGGTACAAACATATAGGGCATCTTTCCAATGTGAATTGAAAGATTGAAGTAATAGAATTACACTAAAGCAACATTTTTGTGGCAGGTTTTGGAGAAAAAAGCCAGAGAATGGTGTGCTTCCAAAGGAAACATGTTATATTTTGAGACCTCAGCAAAAGAGGATTTCAATGTTGATGAAGCATTTCTATGCACAGCGAAAACTGCATTAGCTAATGAACGTGAACATGACATGTAAGTATATATGCTCACGGATTACCTGTTTTACCTCTTGAAAATTTTCACTACTACTTTTATTTTGCAGAACATATTTTTTAGAACATGTGTTGGTCAATAAAAAATATTTTTCTGATTAAAAGAAAAATTAAGTCATTTTTTAAATAAGAGACTTCTCATTTTTAAAATAGAAATTATTTTTCAAATTTTGATAAATTTATCTAAATAAAAAATATATCATATAAACATATGCATTCATGTTTGGCATTGCTATTGAAAAATTCTGATTTTGAGACAAAAACACAAAAGATTCTCTATCCTAATTGATCATAATTTTTTTAATGTAAGTTTTATGAGCAAAATTTTGATTTTAAAAAAACTTATTTTTGAAAATTTTATCAGTCACAATTTTTTAGTTATGAAACTCATATTCAAAAAATCTATAATCAGATATAAGAAAAAATCTCTTATATTTTTTGTCTTAAAATTAAAATTTTCAATAGCAATCCCAAATGCTTTTATTATCATTGATTAGCTTTTACTACTAACACCTATTATCGGTTATGTTGACAAGTGGCGATCACTAGAAATAAGTGAGACCCACAAAAAATTTTAATTTTAATGTGTTTTTCTTATATTAAACAATGAATAATATAAACATAAAATATTTATGGTCTAAATCTTGTTATAATTTTATAAATCAAAAGAAAATTAACATTTTTAATGTATTTCAAATACCCAAAATGTTTTTCTCAAAAAATATTTTATTCAGACAAGTTATTGTTTGTGAAACAAATGGATACTTAGGCTCCATTATTTTGCAAAAAATATTGTTTAGAAAATTATTTCATATTTTTCCTTATTTAGTGTACCCAGAAAAATTATCAATAAAAAATATTCTCCGATCAAAAGAAAAATTAAGTCATTTTTTAGAAAAATAATTTTTCATGTTAAAAATAAAAAGTCATTTTCTAACTTTGATAAATTTATTTAAATAAAAAATAAATCATATAAACACATTTATTTATTATGACTAATCACTCTTCACTATCAATAAGTCATTATCTGTCGTCGTCGAAGATGAGTGCAACCCACAAAAATTTTTATTTTTAATATATTTTTCTTAAATAGTATAAATTTATAGTAGTTTTATTATCTAAATTTTGTTATAATATTATAAATTAAAAAAAATTAATATTTTTATAGAGTATTTCAAATACCAAAAAATATGTCGCTCAAAATATTTTTTGTATATAATATTTTTTAAATAAATTATTTTCGTGAAATAAACGAAACATAACTTTCTTTTCATATTGGCAATTCTTAAACGCGATGGGATGTTAAGATTTAAAATCTTGCAGACCTCTTGCATTATGAGGCAGATCCTCGACTAGGCTACTGGTCCAATGGCATTTTTACTATTTTGATTTCCTTTTTAGCTATTGTATTATAAGCGGCTTATATATAACTTTCTTTAGTTCTTACAGTTACTACCAGGGTATATCAGAAACTATTTCAGAAGTTGAGCAAAGAGGAGGTTGTGCATGCTGAGTTCCTAAGAAAGGATCAAATGTATCAAAATGATGCTCACATTGTTATTATTAATTCTTTATTCTTTTTGTATTAAGATTGTTAATTAATTGGAGGGTTGAAAAGATTGTTAATTAATTGGAGGGTTGAAATGTGTTTTAGTATTTAGCCTCTCTCGTGTGTATTAATTGGCATTCACCATTAGATTGGTGAAGTGCTCAATTTGTAAAGGATATTATTAATCCAAAATTATACCCATTTACATTTATAATCCCTAATTAACAACACTAGATCATTATCTAGCGACTGGTGAATACCGTCCCGACCTATAAAAGATGAAAACTTTTATCAATTCATATTTCTCTATTTCGAAAATGTTTTCATGTTTCCTTATTTTTCATATTTTTCTTTATAAAATTTTAGAAAAAATTGTTTTTCGTGTCTGTTTTTTTTTTTTTTCATTTTCACATTTTCATTTACGTGTTGCATAGGTCCTAACAAGTTTGACTAGTGCGGTTAGTCATTTCAAACTTTTACAAATTTGATTGTTTACATGAATTGCACTTGAAACCAATTCAAACTTTATTTAGCTTTGCAGCTAAAAAAATATTGATCTCATCAAAAGCAAATCATTATATTTGAAACTCGAGGTTTCTTTTTTTATTTTTCCAATTAGAGTTAATTTTCATTTATCTAAAATAAGAATAACATTTTGGTGAGAATTATAAATTTGAAATAAATTAACTAAATTTTGATTCATTCGTATACTTGGTTGCAAAAAGAAAAGTGAAAGCACTTAAATTAAAATGCACTCTTGTTACATTTATATTTTTCATAAGCTGGTAACATAGGGTGAGCCTTTAAGGCCATATGTCAATAGTTTTTCTTGACAAAAAAAAAAAAAAAGTATAGGCAGTTATAACAGGAGATGATTAAATTTATAGATTTTTTTAATAATTTTTATGAAGTTCATAAATTTATGAATGACTTTCAAATATTTTATTTTTAAAATCTGTAAAAGTTTTGAAAAGTCTTAGGGGAATGTGAAAGATAATTTTTTAAATGTTTCATTTAAATTATTATCTAAAAAGTTCTCCAAAGTCTATAAAAATTCTATTACTTTTAAAAGTCAAAAACTTTTTGAACTAACTTTTATAGGTTTTATAAAAATTATAATTGAATATACATTAATTTTTATAAATTTTTTTAAGGTTTTTTAAAAAATTTTATTAAATATCCTATGATTATAGACTTTTTCAAGTCTTTAAAAATTTTTGCTAAATACCTCTTGATTAATAAGTAATTTTTAAAAGTCATCATGCTCTTAATATTTAAAGTCCATGAAAGTCTTTAATTCTCTAATCTAGTGCACTCTATAAGAAGTTAAGTTTAATTAGACATATTAAAAAACTCATGGGGCTAAATTGGGACTCTATCCAATTTTTTAACTATCCTCTTTTTTATTAAAAAAATTAACTATCTTTTATTTCTCTTGGGGAAAATATGAATCTATCATTCATATAATAAATTTAGTACAACTTGATATAAAAATAAAATCTAATAAAACTAAGAAATATAAAAAGACTTTTATTAAAAATTTTCAATTGTATTGACAGAACTTTATAGCTTCCAAGATAATGATAAACATATTTCACTTGGGGTAAAACGATAATAAACTATCATTAATTGCATTTCATCCTTAAGAGAGGAGTAACTAAATAAACTCATAAAAACATATGGAGAGAATAAAGCTCTTTGAAAAGAGATCAAATTATTTTAAAAAATATAAAATATAAAATTAATAATCATATTATGGATTCAAATTTTATTGACAAAAAAAAAATCACACAACTAATAAAAAAAGTAGAAGGTGAATGTGAGAAGTGGCTCTCTGAGAGTGTGTTAAAGTTATTGGAAGGAGAATACTACTTTGTTGTGTAGTCTATATAATGTTATTTTGGTCCATTGGTTCATGAATTAAATAATAATAAGAAAAATAAATTAAATTTATAAAAGATCTTGATGTTGTTAGACTTACCACGAGCATTGGTTTGGCTAGGTACTCTGAGTTGAGATGGTTGGCTCGGCTGGGTTTCCTATAAGACAACAAGGGTAAGATGGGAGTCCAATTGCATGCCGAAAGTTCACTCCGATATTTTCAGTCAGAGATGTGCTTGAGTGAATGTAATGTGTGAGACATACCTGATAGTGCTTTATAAATGATGGCTAAGGATACTTATTTTCTTATTGAAGTAAGACTTGAACTCTTCTTATTTAGTGTTTGTTTTTTTATGAGGAATATCTTTTTTATAAGAGATAATATTTCTATTTAAGATGAGCTATGGATTAATTGCAATTGAGTAGGTTGAACTATGTTGGCTTGTAGACTTATGGGCTTTATGGTAGGTTGAACTATGTAGTCCTGTTGTAGTGATGAAGGTCAAACTGGGCTTTATATGTGACTGGGCCTAGCCTATATTTACTTAAGTAGTATCATATGTTCTCCCCCCATCTTTTCGAGGCTATTTACGTCTTGGGATTGGAATGAATAAATATGCTCATGGGTTATCTATAGGACCAAGCTTATTAAGTAATGGTTTGAGCTGGCTAATTAGATGTCTTAGAGGGAATTTTTAAATTTGAATATGAAAATTTCATTAGTTTTTAGACATGTGTCATGCATTCGACAGGTCTTTGGTTTTAACTTTTTTATTGCGATGATCAGGGCTGTTAGATGAAGACGGTTCTGCTAGCCCTAAACTGTTCATGTTCCTTTTTATAAGCCTATAAATGGTAGTTTTATTTGTAGGAGGTCCTATTTCATATTTCTTCTTGTTGTTTTGTTATTTTGAGCGATTTTCTACTGCAAGATCCTGTTGTTTTGTTATTTTGAGCGATTTTCTACTGCGAGATTCTTCAAAACTTGTTTTAGAGACATTTTTACTATCAAGAGGTGAGACATTCTTCTTCGTTTTCTTCTTCTTATCTTGTTATTTTAGTTGGACCCCCCCAAGTTCATGAGGACTCCATTCCCATCACTTTCATTCCTACTAACACTGTGTCTGACATTGCTCTGATGAGAACAACTGATGTGATGGATGAAGAGGAGGTGAGGGTAATGAAAGATGATAAAGAGGATATGGAAAAGGGAAACAAAAGTGAATGGGAAACTTAGATTGGGAAGAATTTGAGGAAATGGAAAGGAGATGTGATTCATAAGGTAGGGTTAGCCATGGCAATGTAAGCATCGAAAGGGCCTCTACAAGTCCCCAACCAGAGCCATTAAAGACTAGGAGAATGAATCCTTAGGTAGTGGACATACCAAGTGGGTTATGATGTTTCGCTCGAACATGAGTTGAGTATACCCGATCCTGACTTAAGAATCTTTTCTTCGCTCGAGCATAACTAGTTTATTCTCTATGAAGAAGATTTAAAGGCAGGTCTCCAGTTGCCTGGGCCAGATTTTATTCAAGACCTTTTGAGGGGTTTTAGGCTTATTGTATCACAAATTGTATCGAATGAGGTAAGGATGTTGGTGGGACTACATCTTTTAGCTCAAAAAAATAAGATTGTTATCTCAGTTGGAGTGGCAAGGTACATTTTCGTGGTGAAGGACTAAGTAGGCGAAGACCACTAGCACGTATCTACTAAAGTTGGTATGGGTATGTTCAACCACTATCCTTCTTCCTTAAAAGCTTGGAAGGATAAGTTCTTTATCGTGACTTGAAAAGAAGACGTGGGTTTTCCTTCAAGATGGATGAGCCAAAATGAGTAGAAATGTAGTCTAATGCCAATCAAGTTAGATGCATAGCAAGTTGAGCAACTCTAAGCCCCGATTGTAGACCCTATTAGCCTAATTAGGTTAATAGAAAAATATCTTCTAGCTTGGGCTAATTTTGGTAAATTTACTTTATTATGGTTGAACTTTATGCTGATTAATGTTTATTAATGCCTTTGTGGTTTGCAGAGATGGACATGAAAGCTTTAAAGGTGAAGATGGCAAGGCAAAAAGCCACTCGAGCTATAAAGGCTATTGTAGGGCGAGCTAAGCATCCCTAGGCTCAGGTGAAGACTGTTAATAAGAAGTGTCCTTTAAGTGAGTCAAGTGGAACTGAACCCTGGACTAAAGTTGTTATTGGGGTCATTACTAAATTTGTTCCCCCTCCTACAGAGACGATTGAAGTGGACAAGCAGGTGTCCATCAATGTAACACTATCCAAAAAGGCCTGAGTGGAGGCAACAGACTCAAAGTCGAATGAGGAGCTCTTCATGCTGCCTAGGAATCTGAGTTGATGGTTTGACCCACACAAGTATTTGAAGAACAAAAATGACCCTTATTCTTTAAGTAATAAGATAGTTAGTAAGATGCTTAGTAGGATCTATCTTTTACCTAATGATAAGAAGAGATTATAGCATCTTACTAACAAAGAGCTATTGGCAAGTGCACAAATGCTTAACCTCAAGGTATTGTGAGTAACATAAATATGTAAAGTTTTCTAGGCATTTATGAAGATGCATAGTTGTTGTTCTTTTTTTACTCAAGCGGTAGCGACTGAGGCAATCTTAGGTCTTCGTTTGAAGGTTGTGGAGAAAAAGGTGAAAAGGCTTCACAGAGTTGGAAACTTTGTTGATGAAGACTTGTGATGTGTATGACTTTCTATCAAAGAATTATTAAGATGCTTTGGCAAGCTACTACCTCGATAAACTTGCTAAGCAAAACCCAAGAAAAGTTAAGGGTCGTCAAAGCGTGTATGGCAGAACTATCTATGCTTAGGGAGGAGCTATAAAAGAAAATGGTTGAGCTAGAAGGAGTGGAAAAGAAGAACATAGAGCTCAGCGAGGATTTGAAGGATTGGTAAGAAAAAGAGGTTGCAGCTCTATCTTTTCCTATGAAGGAGATGTCATCAATTTATTTTTCTTATAAGGAACAAATGAGGCGTACCCTATCAAAAGCTTATCCAGACTTAAATTTTGATTATATAAGTGATATTTTGCCAGGGTACAATGATGGAGAGGATAAGGATAGGTCCAACAAGTAATATTTTTATGTAACCTTGAGGCCTCCTTTTTGTAAAAATTTTTCTAAGTTAATGAAATCCTCTCATTTTGTTTCTTCTGTGTTTCTCTTTATGATGCTTTTTGTTGCAATGGACATTGGAACTAATGTAACAAATGATTAAATTTTTATTGAGGTGCTAAATCTTTTTTTGATTAGATGTCTTTGTGGGCTATTAGTTAGCTTGATTCCTTATTTTAACTTAATAAAGGAAATGTATAAAATGGATTAACTTGTTTAAAAGTAATACAAGGTAGATTTGTTAGGTACATGATAAAACGTGATTAATGTACGAGGTATATTAGTTTAGTATATGATAAAATGTGAATTAATGTATGAGATGCATTAGCTTGGTACATAATATGCGAGATAGATTAGCTAGGCACATGTGTAAGTGCTTTAGGAATAAAAGAAAATCAAGCACACCAGACACGAAATTTTTACGTCGTTCGACAATTTGCCTATGTCCACAAGTGATTTTATTTTTATTGAAAGAAGATAAGTAACTACAAAGGAGAAGGATTAAATGTAATTTATATAAAGTATTTCTTCAGTGCTTTCATGTTCCATACGCAAGGCACAGGTTTTCCTTCCATAGTTTCCAGCTTGTATATTGCAGGGTCTATCACCTTGGTTACTTTGTATCGACCTTCCCAATTAGTGTCGAGCTTACTTAATTCTACCTCTCCTCAAGCTTTGTCAGTTCTACGAAGCACCAGTTTAAGGGCTCAGTTCTTGACTCTTCAATTGTAAAATTGAGCTACTCTCTATTGATATGTTGTGGCTTGGATGGTAATTTCTTCTCTCTTATTTATCAGGAGATCCAAGTTGAGGGAAAGTTCTTCTTCATTTTGCTTAGGGTTGTGTTGTCCCTAGGCACCAAGAAGGGGGGTTGAATTGGTGTATAAAAATTTAAAATAAAGATGAAGAGAAGAAGAAAGAATAGTAAGGACTCAAAGATTTTATAGTGGTTCGGGCAAAACAATCCCTACGTCCACTCCCC
>CATIWR010163670.1:0-26549 GCA_949677035.1 Omphalea diandra | reverse complement strand
TTAGTAATTAAAATTTTAAACTTTTATCCTAACATTAATTAGTCTGTCAAATACAAACTACGGTAAGAGAATTTGAAGATTCATATTTACTCTAGTTCAAAAAGTTTGAAGGAGCAACCTGGTTCGGGTACCAACACATTTGCATGCCCATAAAATCTAGCTTTATTGGAAAGAAAATCGTGGGGTCTGAGGACGCTGAAGTTGTTACTATTGAAGCAAGACAATAAAGCTTTATGTTTCAACTAGTGGAGTAGATTGAAAGAAACATGATGCCTCAAAAAGCTCAGCAGTCGGACGTGTCGCCCCTCTAACAATTCCCATTAGGGTGAGCAATGTTCGTTACAAGTTGAAAATTTATGGATACGTAGAATTAGATTGAAATTTTGAAGATTTTAAAAATAGAGAATATTGTGCTAAATTTTCAATTCATTTCAATTTAATTCTATATAAATTCAAGATGGTTCAATTTAATTCTTTAATTTTTTTATTCTTTCAGGATGATTAGGTTTCTTTCAGTACTAGTTCGGATAATCTATTATTTCTATTTATTAAAAATTAAACTTGTTAGTTTTAATCTTTAAGGACTAAAATAAAGTATATTTTACATTTCTCAATTTTAATCATTGGATGACTAAAATAAATAAGTAATAATTAAATAAAGAATAACTAATAACTTACATATTAAATATTAAACTGAAAATTATTGTTAATATTTATTACTAATTCACTGATAATAATAAATAAGTAGTCTAATTTATAATTAATAACTAATAGACATTCTAATTATTAGCTACTATGAGTTGTAATTATTAATAACATATATTAATTGAGTAGTTTAACTAGTAAAATTAATAATTAGAATACTTATTAGTTTATATAATAACTACAGTTCGGTTCTATTTTTTTCAGTTCAATATATTTATAGCATAATTTGATCCAATTCTTAGTTTGAGCAATATAAAATCTCTGGTACCATTGTCATTTAAAAATCAATATAGTTTGGTTCAAGTATTTTACTATTTAAATAAAAAATTTTAATTTCGATTCGGTTCAATTGAGTTACTCAATCCAATTTGAAAATTTTTAACTTCCTTATTCACCTTTAGTTCTTATTGTTAGAGGACAAGCTGATCTTTTACTTGTTGTTGATGTTAGTAAATCTAACTTAAGGCCTATGGTAGGATGCAAAGAAAAAACAACTTCAAGTTTGGCCTAATAAAGTCTAGAGTTGGAGGCTAAGATGTTTTCATTTAAGCGTATAAGTAAGAATTTTGGAGAACTAGAGGGGAATTCCTTTACAAGCTCCCAAGAAGGAAATAATGTGTCAAAACCTTAGGTCCCTTAAGTGTATATAGAAGAGATACCTTCTACCACTCATGAAAGAGGGATGATATGGTTTAATAAGAGGGCTATAACTACTATCCACTTTATTAGCAGCCTATGTTGCTTCCCAAATTTTTATTGCAATAAATCCTATGAATCAATAATATTATGTGAAAATGATGGAATACAACATCAAGGAGGCTTGGGAGGCATAGTAGGAAAGGTGAACAAAGGAATACATATCAATTGAGATAACTTGTCCAACCTTCTTAAGTCGATGTGGAAGCTATAAAAGATGTTATCTAGGAGTTTCATGGGCCTAAGTTAAAATAAATTGGCCAACTAGAGTTTTACAAGTCATATCCCAACACAATTTATAAAGACAATCCTTATGCCAAAGGTGTAGAATTCCTGACTTTACTTTGTCCTATGGGAAAGATGGACATTTTACTCTTGAACAGATTGCTAGATTTACTATCCAATGTGGTGAATTAGAAATTATGAGAACTTTGACAAATTTCAAATTAAGATTGTTTCTTAGCTTTTTAATTGAAATAATTTTTTTTATGTAGTATGCAACTTTGCCAAAGAATTGCATACTGATATCACCGGATATGAAAAGACTATTTTATTCCTAATTTTTTAGGGCTAAACTAGAAGTTTGTATTGGTAAGTTATCCAGGGTGACTCAAAGAAATGGAAAGAGTGTTGATCTTTTCATTATAAGGTTTAAGAAGATGAGAGATAAGTGTAATATCTTTTTGGCCGAGACAAATTTTGTCAGGATGGCTTATAGGGGATTAAATATTAAACTTCATAAAAAAATTTCAAGGTATGGAGTTTTGTAAGTTTTATGAGCTTACAGCTAAGGTGGCAAAGTATAAAGAACTCTTTATGGGAGATAACTAAAAGAAAAGAGCGATTATGAGGATAGCTTATAGCTAAGGTGGCAAAATATAAAGAACACCTTAGGAAAGATAACTAAAAGAAGAGAGCGATTATGAGGACCTATTGTTAGGAGATCAACAATTCGAAAGCAACAATGGTTGCTTTTTCAAATTTAGGGCAATTGTGTTTGTCTCTCTTTGATGAAAAAAGTTCTTGACCAATGGAAGAAACCTTAAGCCTTAAATGCATAACCTTAATATACATTTGATACCTCCAAGACTGAGGAGACATTTGATTTTTTATTGAAGGATAAACTCATTAAGTTTTTACAAGATTAAAAGTTCCTAACTAGAGAGGAGATTAAATGGAAAGATTATTATAAGTATAGTAATTCCTACAATTACTCAACTAACCCATGTTGGACTTTCAGGAATATGGTCCAGGACAGGATTAATAAAGAAGTTCTAAAATTCCTTAAGAAAAATGAGGCAATGCTAATTGATGAAGACCCTTTTCCTCAAGTAGCTCCAACTAATGCTGCGACTTTTGATTTGAAAACATTAGTGAATATCAAAGCTGAAGAAAGGAGAAAACAAGCAATGGAGATCTGTCTAAGAAAGGTTTTTCATAAAATTTAATTCCCAAAACAAATGTTCATACAGTAGAAATAGGAGATCACAGATGAAAAAAAAGCCTATAAAGTATGTTCATTGATGAGTACCACATTTTCCTTTATAAAGGTTGTAAATGAAATCAATCCAAATTCATTATGCCTCCTATTATCTTCTTAAGTGATCAATGGTATAGGGTTCAACATAAAAAGTTCCTTGATTTATTAACCAAAACCCAAAATAAGAGACTCCAAAGATAGAAAGCTAAAGAAAAAAGGAAAAAGGAGTTAGGGAAGTAACCTAAGGCAATAAAGTCAAAGTTTAGTAGAAAGGCTACTAAGGGTGCATGTTCTTGATGATAATTTGTTGTCTCTGTCTTTTATAGGAAGTTTTGAGAATGTTTTTAGAGAACCTTTAATAGAATAACGTTTCAAGATAACCTTTGCTAGAATGTACCTTTTTGGTAAGAGAAGTTCATATTCCTTATAGGTGTGCTACACGTTAGTCACTCTTTTAACCATCTTCAGATCTAAAAGTGTCAAATAAAATATAATAGAAATATAGGGAGTTAGGAAATAAGGGGCATGATGAAGATTATTACAATGACATCACTATTTGATCTGCTAAGTTCAACAAGCCTAAAAGAGTAATTTTTGAAAAGCTATCAATGGAGATGACTAAGCATGTTAGAACTCTGTATGTGAAAGCTCATTTGAGTGGAAGGCCTTTTTTAAAGGTGTTGATTGGCAATGAGTTGGTGGTGAATATACTACAACTCAGAATGTTACATGCACTGGAAAAGGTAGTTAAAGATCAGAACATAATTGAGATATCAATGTTTTCTTACTATTAAGATTACCATTAGAAGTAAGGTTTCTTTAAATGTTTTCTTTGTTATGAATTCAACTGGTAATTATGATGTGCTTTTATAAAGAGATTGGATGTATGTCAATTGGTGTGCTCTATCTTCCCTTCACCAGTGTTTATTGTTTTGAAAGGATAATGATGTAGAAGTGGTAAGGGTAAACAAGTAACCTTTAGAACTTGTTATGATTTAATAGAGGCTAGGTTCTATGACATGGATTTTGGTTCAATCTAGTTTATAGGAAAAAAGAAGAATGGAGACTCAAAGTTTGCTTATATGTTAAGAGAAGAAACCAATGCAACTTAATGAGCTAGAACTTTCTTAGGCCAATAACTATTATGCCATTCAGGTTGATGGCTCAACTAATTGCTAAAGAGATTCATGATTAATTTTACTATTAAGGAGTTGGCAATAAGGAAAGTTGCAACTACATTATTCAAAGTTCATGTGCAACTAACTTTTAATCTTTTGATGTTAGAGAAGTACCAAGATGTATATAAAGATGAGGTGATTTTGAAAGAGACCAAGATGAGGAAGTGGAGGAAATGCATATTCATGATTTAGAGTGGGCATCACATCAGTTTGAAGATTTCACAACCCTCTAAAGGAGTTGAATCTTGGTATTAGTAAGAAGCCCAAAGTCACATATTTCAGTGCTTTGCCGCCAAGTGATTTGAAGGAAAAAATTATAGATGTGTTATAGGAGTTCAAAGATTATTTTTTTTGGAGTTATAAGAAGATGTTTGGACTAAGCAAGAGCATAGTTGAGCATTGCCTTCCCATAAAGTTAGAGGGAAAGTAAGTAAAAAAGTGAGCTACAAGTCAATCCTATGACCATTAAAAATGTTCCTAAAGCTTTAAGTTTATATAATGTTGTGACCTAATGTTTGAATATATGGCTAATAAATTTTATTTTTTATTTTTACATAAAGTAGGCTATCTAGTCCCTTCTAATAATGAAAATAAGTCTTATGACCACTTTTTTTCTATCGTTTTTTTCTACCTTTATTTTATCATAGACTTGGCATAACAAATCACAATTACACAAATCATGAATAAGGTAGATATGATTTCATGGTCCAGTATAATGCAACATAAATAACTGCATGATGACAGTAGCTATAGGTATTAGTGTGTATAAGTTCAACAGAGTGATTGCATGAATGCAATGTATGGTTGCATGATGCAAGAGAATAACTATGGTGCAAAGTATGATTTGTGTAAGAGTGATATAATTGTGTGAATAATGAGTAGGTGAGACTTGTGCTAAGCATACAGGTAAGGAATTTAATCTAACCTTCTTTGCATCAGTAGGTTATATAGTCACTGTAATTTGATGAACTTGTTCATAGGTAAGAACAAGTACAAATCTTCAAACATATACTTAATGTTGCTCCTATGCATTATGGCTTCAAAACTTAATTTTTCCTATATTAGTAGAGCTCTAAATAAAAAATTATTCTTATTAAGCCAGGGATAAAAAAAAGTATATATTAGATCCTTAAGAGAAGATATATAACCAAAAGCCAACACTACTAAATCCAGGAATATGAAGAGGCGAAGAAGCCATCAAAAAACTTATAAAATAAAGTTCACAAACATCAAGAGGAGCAAAATATAGTCCCAAATACACATCCATTTGAATTTTGGCAAAATATATATTCATGTTCTAAATTTCAAAAAAAAAAAATGTCAAATGCATAAAATGTGAACAATGAATAGACTAGAAGCATTCTATTAATTCCTATGTTCATAAAGATGATAAAATACCATGTTTTCAAAAGGATCTCAATTATTTTCTGATAATTCAAAGAAAGCAAATAAGTTGACAAAATGGCTTGAAACTATATATTAATATAGATATCTTGAAAATTTTCATGATTTTTATCCTAATAGAGGCCTCATAGCCTTGAAAAAATCTAGTTCTCCAAGAAATATCCAAAAAGAAATTTCAAGCTTAAATATAGTTCATCATAACCTACTACCAAAATTTTTAGGTAAACTCAAAAGTACCGGATCTATTCCTAGGAAAACAAAAACTCCTCAAAAGCTAGGGTTTATTTTTTCAAATCTTAGGCCAAAATACATTTCATGCATAAATAGCTTTTCTTGAAAGCCATAGTCGATCCTAACATCCTTTAACCTCATCTAATTAGAGAAAACTTTGAGCACTATGCATAATTGTGTTCAACAAGTGCAAAAATCAATGCTTTGAGTTAAAAGAAAATAGTTCTCAAACTTTTCCAATCTAAAAATAAAAATACATGATGTGTGAAATGAAGGTTAAATTTTTTCAGGCTAAGAAAAATCATTAGCATATAATAAGTACTTCAAATTATCTGAGCTCATGATGATAACTAGAAAATAAAAGAAAACATGAGTTCACCTAACTCAAGCAACAATAAAATCAAGTTTTTTTTTTCCCCTAAAGAATGTGATTTAATTCTAGAGGTGCATATTCATTGTTCATAGCATGAAAAATTCTTTGAAATGAGCTTAGATATGCATGTACCAAATTTTTAACAAAGTTCATAGCGTTGAACAAAAACTTTAAAGCACATGCTAAAATAACTTATTTTAGAATCTTGGCCTTATAGTTAAGAATTGAATAATGGCATAATTTGGCCAACTGCCAAAATCTCAAGTATTGTCTTGATTATTACATGGCAAAAATAGTAATTTATCCAGGATTCTTAAAAGCCCTACACAAACTTTCAAGATTCATAATGTAATTGCTTAGGTAAAATAATTTCGTTCATGGTGCAAATCAAATATTGACATAAACCATAAAAATATAAAATACACTATCAAGCTAATAGTAGGCTTAGCCTTTGAAGTTTAAAATTGTTCATATTATATAATCAAAGCCATCAAAGTCATTTTTGGTATAAACTAGATTTTTAGATGACTAAGAAATCAAGTATAATATACATATGTATTTTCTCATTAACTCAAACTTTGATAAAAAAAATTATAATAGAATTTAAACTTAAGTTTCTAAACATTAATAATTTTCTGACAATATGCAAAGTAATCAAATTATACACAAACTCGTCAATAATAGATAAAATGGGTTATAGAAATGAGCTTGTTTAAATCTTTTCCTCCTACAAACTTGAAAATAAGAGTTTAAATTTATCAAAAGTAGAAGAGTCAAGTGATGGTGGAGGAAAAAAAAAAAACCACTTTCCAACGCCAAAGTCCGAGAGTTATTGATGAAGACCATCTAAATGATAAATAGGTGGTTGATGGAAGAGCCACCACTGCTGCTATCAGCAAAGAGGATGTGGCAATACAGCCTAGAGTGGATGGCACTGCTGACACGATTTCTACCTTTTGATGAGGCACGACGGTGGGCAGCACGAGGAAAAGCAGCAATTTATGTGCGATTTTGGCAAAACTGTTGAGTAAAAATAGAAGGGTTTGAAGTAAGAGAAGATGAGAATTGATGAGATATTTTTTAAAAATGAATTTTGAGATAAAGAATATGAGGGAACTTGAAATAGATTTTTATTAAAATAATTTGAAATAGATTTTACGAGAAAGGAAGAAAAAAAGAATGGAGGTTTTAGCCTAAAATTGGTTAGATTACCGGAATGAGCAAAGGAAAATCAAAGCATTTTTTTATTTTTCAGAAAAAGTTAAGATTATCGTGGTTGCAGAAAAATAAATTATATTTTAAACTTCAGAAAAAAATATATTATCGTAAAACGATCAAATTCTAGTGCTACTTTTTTTTTTTTTTTATGTTGGATGGTAGTAGTTACCACATCCAATTAGCTCTCAGGTCTATCCATCTGAATCTGAAATCAAAATCCAACTTCAGGAGGAGCGTGTGTATCGTAGACCTCGGACCACATAGCATTATAGTTTGGAGTGTCAAAAATACGTGCATACAATATAAAAAATAAGTGATATTTTTTTCTTTTATATTTTGTTATTATTATTTTCACTTTATTGCTCTAGTTAAAATAAATTGATTTAATATTCAACTAAGTCTATTCAAAATTTCTACTATTATTTATTTTGATTTAATTCATGTTTTAAAATTTTATTTTTATATAAAAATTAAGTAATTTTTATTTTTATTTTTGAAAAAAAGTTATATATAAATCATAAATAATATTATATGAAAAAGAAATGAACAAGAATAATATAGATGATAACCATTGTCAATATAAATGATGAACATTTCTGTGAAAATTAATGAATATGAATAAAATGAATAAAAAATACACTAAAATGAACCACAATTTCAAAATTTTACAGTAAAAACAGAATAATAGTCAAAGTTTTGCACCAAAATAAATTATAATATAAGGAATAATTAAAAACAACAAGTACTAAGTAACAAAAATTAAGTTTTGTAGAAAAAGAAGGTTATATGTTTTCAGCGAATAAATTAAATCACGTATAATATTATATGAAAATGTAATGAACATGAATAATATAGATGATGAACATTATCAATATAAATAATAAATATTTATGTAATAATTAATGAACATTAATAAAATAATGAAAATAAAAAACTACATTTGATTATTCAATAAAATGATGAACATAAAAGATTACAGCTGATAAATATTATTAAGTAAATAGTTAATAAATATTTATTTACAAAGTAATCAATGAACATGAATAAAATAATGAAAATAAAAAGCTATATCTAATTATTCACTAAAATGATGAACATAAAAGACTATAGTTGATGAACAATATTATGTAAACAGTTAATAAATATTTACTTACGAAGTAATAAACATACATTTTTAATGACATATAGTTAAATATTTTAGTATTATCAACTTTTTTTTATAATATTAAAGTTGATAAATACTATAGAATTTATATACTAAGTATAAAATATATTATAATTAATGATAAATTATTGTATTAGTTTATTTTTAATTGAAAATTTTAATACAATTATATTTTATTATTATTATTATTATTATATTATCATTTATATTTCGATATTATATGCAATATAAAATAAATATTCATTAGTTTAAATAAATTATTTGTATCTAAATAAATTTTTACAGAAATAAAAATCTCATTTATTAAAAAAGGAAAAAAGAAACAAGATAAAAAATAAAAAAAAATCAACGAACCTATGAGACAAACAACAAAAATGTAAAAGATTTTGCGTTTTGGCACTCGACCATGAGCTTCATAATCCGAGATCCACTATATAATTTGTGCAGATCCAAAGCCATGACAAACACTATCTAGGGGAATTTTTTTTTTTTTTATTCCCATCTGTAGGAATTCTGCTGGTAAGATTGTTGATTTAAACTCTTTTAAGTCATGGCCTTAGCTTTAGCAGGTAAAATCATGCAATTTGTATATCCTGAATCCAAATTCATGATATATTATAGATCTAAGTAGACAATTTTGAGATGATTAAACTAAAGAAATTAAGACTATATTTATAACAAAACAAAAAATTAATCCTTTTGTAAACAACCGACGTGATATGACTCTATTTATAACAAAAAAAACTTTTTTTTCTTTGTTATTTTCTCGATATGGGATATTAAAATAAACCACCATAATCAACAATATATATATATATTTTAATGTATATATAATTTAATATTAATATACATTGTTACGAGCTCAAGAAGCAAGGACACTGTCATGGTATAATTTAATATCTTCTTAGAAGCTTATTAAATGTGCGCTGCATACAAACATAAAGGAAAAGGAAGGGTCGTCATTATTCGACTACTACTCCACCTTTTTGTTTGTTTACTTTACAGCACAAGACGTAGGGAGATTTATTTTCAATGTTATTAAAATCCGGCCGGATACTAAGCTGGATCAGATTCAATAGTATTTTATTTTTAAAAAATTAAAGAAATATATTTTTTAATATTTGAAATTTAAGTAAAATATAATTCTTAAAAATTTTAAATTTATAGTTTTGGTTTAAATCTATTTTAAGTTCAATGATTTTAATAAAAATTTTTTTATTTTAACTGGTTTAGATTGATTTTTTTAAAAAAATCTCAGTTTCAATTTCCTAACCAAACTAGTCAGCTTGATCGGTTTTCAATTTCATCAACCCGATTTAATTTTGAAAATTCTATTTAATTCCTCATATTTCTTCAAGTTCTTATATTATTTGATGACAAAATGACAACTCTTTAGAACTTATAGAACTTCCTTACATTATCTCTCGTTTCAATTTTAAATTCATGTTAACAACTTCAATCGTAATTTTCATATTTAATAGCTTGTTTTTCACTCTTTTATTTTATAAACTTAATTAAAATAATTTAATTATAAAAATTCATAATGATTTTGATATCAACACTACTTAAAGCATATTTAATATTATTATTGTCAATAGTTGATTTTTTGAATACAAATTAAAAAAAATATTTTTATTAATTACTTATAGATTTTTTGAGTAAGTCATTGATTTTAAAAGATAATATTTAATAATTTTATTGATAATCATTAAATTAAGTTGATAACGTGACTAAATTATTTTTAAAAAATATTTTAAACATCTAAAAGATATGATAATTTAACAAATAAAATTAAAATTTTATAATTGTAACACCAAATATGCTCTTATAGTGAATAAAAAAAGCAACAAAAGTTACATTTTGCGCACGTTTTCAACCTAATTAATGCTATTATGGTAATGATGTTGAGATAAATTTCTAGACCATACATATATGGTACCAGGAAAAAAGATTATCCGCTGTCACAAGTCACATAGAACCTCCTTGTCATTCTCATGATTTTAAGGTTATTTTCTACATTGGAAGTTGAGATGTACAAGGTTGTTTCATTTGGTTGTTTTTAACCATGTTTTAAGGATTTTTAGTCAAAAGCATGATTAATATTGTCTCATCATTCTAATTTATGGACAAAATTACACTCTATTTCGTTCGTTCATAGATAAGTGTCAAATAAGATTTTTTTTTAATGATTTTTAAAGTAATTACAACTTTACCTTAAACAATTTTATCTCTATTAAAATCTTTCACCCATTTGGATGACTCTTAGTAATTCCTTCATAGTAATTGTAGGAGCAATATAATCTTAAAAAATGACTTTTATCATTTTGAGAATGAATAAAATTAATGCTAAGGATCAATTTGGATTTTTTTCTATTGTTTTTTGTATTGATTTTTTAATTTGACAATTATTTATAAATAAAAATAAAATTTTTATTTGACACTTATTTGTGAAAGAAGAGAATATATAAGTAATCACATTGGATAGTGTGTTTATCTTCTAAAAGGCATGCCATAAATATGCTTTTAGATTTTTTTTACATAAAATTTTAATGATGGTTTTTCAAATTTTTGCTTTTTGATACATCCTAAATATACATTTTACTATTTATTTAAAAAAAATAAACATTTTAAAATTTTCATATAGTAAATTGTAAGTGATACATAAAAATAAATTTATATTTAAATAAAATATAAAAATTTCACTTCATTTGTCTAAAAATACAAGCAATTGTATTTTTTTTTATAGAAATTAACTTTTTCGATATTTCCTATAATCAAATATTATTTTTTAGCTCAATGATAAAAAAAATTTTTCACTTTTTCGCTGGATCAATGAAATATTAAATTTTGAGGCAAAATCCTTATACCCTAGTGAGATATAACTTTGAACTTTTATCTCGATAGAATTACTCGATAAATGAACTTTTATTCTCTCTTCATATTGAAAAATTATCCGCTATTTCTTTTTGAAATGTCTCAAAATGCATAACACTTAAATTAAATTAAAAATATTTAAAATCAAATTTTCTACCTTCTTTAATTATTAAATTAGATAAAGTACTACATTTATTCTCTCAATAAATATAATTAAGTGTATAGATAGGAAAATATACTATAAATTATGAATTGTCAAATATTAAATATATTTTCTTAAATAATGTGAAAAATGAAAGATGACAACCTTTTTGAGATAAAAAAAAAAGAGTATAATTTAAGAAATATTGACTCGAATCTCACTCATCACTCACTTTCTTCAATTTTCATCACAAAATTTCGAAATCGAATGTGCTATGAAGTTGTTACAATACAATTTTAGACTCACTTTACTTTAATCTTTTTCTGATGGGTTACCCTTTTGCATTGCTGATTGAAGGTCAAAAAAATTGTGTTATTTCCTCTAATGAATTGATTGTTAAGGCATCCTTTGTACATTATACTACATAGCATCAATATGTAGACATTGATGCTGACATTGATAGGTAGGTCTAAAAGTAAACCTATGTATCTAAATGCTAAGCACTGGTAGCTCATATACATAAATGACATGAAGATTTGCATTAATCAAGCCTGATATAGAAGATTATCATAGTTGCATAACAAGAAAGATTTCTCAGTTTTGCTAAAGTATCATTTTTTAAAAACCCTATTTCTTCCCTTGAAGCTTCCTCTTTCCTCATGTTCTATGATGGCCATGGATCCACATGAGATCGAGGCACTTCATTGCGTAGCTAATGCAAATTCTGTTCAAAATCTCCGTTCTCTGTCTCCTTCTGTAGCCAACCTCAACATGCAATCCACAGGACAAACTCAATCCCATGCAGCAAATTTGTCTCAGAATCAAGAACCCACCTCATGTTTCTTCAGTAGACCATTCTCATCCAATTCTCCTATCCATTTCCCACTCCATATATTATCTCCAAACACCTCAGTGCTCAGTGCAGACTCTACTTTAAATGAAATGAGCCATCACCAACATGAGAAGAAACTTAAGAGGATGATATCCAACAGAGAATCTGCTCGAAGATCACGTATGCGCAAGAAGAAACAAATCGAAGAGCTTCAATGTCAGGTTAATCATCTCCAAACCATGAATAATCAGCTTTCTGAAAAGGTTATCCGCTTGTTAGAGAGCAACCACCAGGTTCTCCAAGAGAATTCCCAGCTCAAGGAGAGAGTTTCTTCTCTTCAAGTTGTTCTGTCTGATCTGTTGACGCCTATGAGAGATGTGGAAGAGAACATATGCAACACCGTTCGACTTCAAGGGGAAGCTTCAAATTGATCCATCTATCATCCCTATCATTCCAGAGTATTGAATACAGTCTATGAACTAATTGTTGGTTTTGGCGTTCAGGTAAAATGTTACATGCAGAGGTCATTAGTTGTGAGTATACGTAGAAGTTAACATCTTAATGAAACAAAAAGAAGTAGAGAATTTCTTCTTTCAAAAATGGATATGCCTATACTGGCCAGTAGATACTCAATGGCTCTACGATTTTCTCACTGATTCTTCATTTGAAAGTTATAACTTGCTTAATTATACGAGCTTTAAGTGAAATCAAACGTATTATTGGTAAAGAAGAATAATCAGAAAGTGAGTACAAGAGGCACTAAAACAGGCGGTGTAATAACTACCATTTCACAATAGAAACTGAAAACAACAATGAAATGGCCCATGAACTCCTTATTGCATAATTATTTAAAAAAAAAAAAAAAAAAAAAGCCAGCCATTTATTAGATTACCAGCAAAAATTCTCTACTTAATTGCCTGAAATTCGTAGGATTTTGTTGAACTTTAGTCCTTCTATAAGACAGTGGAATATTTTGCTTATATGTTTGTACGAGGAACGTTCAAAAATCTCCATTCTCTTTGGATATCCTACAATACATTTTCCTGTAATGAAGATGGTTGGTGAGAAATTAAGATAGAGGATAGTTTGTTTATATATCTGTATATAATTAAGGTGGCTGCTTTATTTCATTGACAGTCTCAAATAATAGCACCAGCATCCTACTTTGCTTGCGTTGATTCGAACCAATAATTCATATAATCAATAATGCCAACGTTATCTGTAAATCAATGTGCTCAATATGATATAAATGCAACTATAATCCAAAATTTCTAGGGCCCAAAAAGGAGGAATTGTTTTAAAGCCATTATTATCAAATTGGAAGTTCAAATAAATTTCCATGTCAAACCGTAGCCACCACATTCTTTTTGTAGTTTGCAGCCAATATTCTAGGATAATTCATTTGGTAAAACCCCACAGTTCCAGACTTGAATAGCAAACTGCCAATTACAGCAGATTTCTTGGTTGTTGATGTTGTAGGTATCTTTCCATTGTGTTATGAGGACCAACCCCGGGACAAAAACTTATGTGTACTCATTAATGCAAGCTAATGCTTTCTCAATTTATAGGATGTGATGATTGCTAATTATGTATAGTATAATTCTGCAAGTGCCTCAAGGAGGGCACTTGAAAATCAATATTCTGCATCTGCAATATCCTTGAGCATATATAGATCAGCAAAGATAGAGACAAATAACAGACCAGACTTTTTTTTTTTTTGTTTTTTTGATGATCAGGAAATTGGGTTTCAAGAGTTGAATTAGCATACCTGAATTGAAGCAAACAACAGACGTGTAACCTAATTCCAAGGAGAGAATAACAACTATAAATCAAAAGACGAAAACAGAGAAGGAGAAAAAGAAAAAAAAAGAGAAGAAAAACACGTTAACATTCCCCCTCTATTTCCACAGACCTGTCTAATGAGGAGAAGCCCTAGAAGAATTAGAAATCCATCTAAAACATAAAACTCATTCTCCAATGCCTTGGTATACCTTCTAATCTCCTAGCCACCTCATCATCACAAAACGGCTGCAGTGGCTTAATTACTAAGATTACAGACACAAATTCAATGACATGATAAATTGCTATGTCTAGCACCTGGATGGGAAATTAGGAAGAATGGTTCATTTCTTCTATATCCTCGATCTACGTCATCCATATCTACCTATATACAACACTGCATTTGAGAGGAAGCAAGAAACTGTTCCATCAACAATTCCTTGGCAAGTTGCAATTTGAGATGCTCGTCAGCTTTCTGATGTTGAACCAGCATTGCTCTGTTCCTCAAAACCCTTTATTGGGTCAGCATATGATTGAGTACAAGGCCACCTAGTAAGAGATGGCAAAACAAACTTAGCCTAGGTCATACCATATGCAAAAACAAGTCATGGGATCACTACTGTACAAGTTTATAGTACAATAAATTCATCTACCTGCTTGACATAATAGTCTCATTCTCTATTGTCATTTTCTCATCAAATATGTTTCCTGAAAGAAGTGAAAATCAATAGTAAATTTTAACATGATATACAATCATAAGAATAAGGTCAACAGTTGATCAAATAATTCGTGTTTAATAGTTAACATAATAAATGTATAACAAAGGCATTTCAGTCAAGTATCGTACTATAATTAACTGGATAGTTAAGGGACAATATATTCAAATCAAATTCAAGCAGTGCATCACAAAAAGTGAACTGCATAACAACATATGAAGCAACTAGTGTGAGCAAGTTATAACAAAAAATATTCCGTCAAAAGACACAAGGCCTTTTAAATTAGTTAGAACATCAAATAACAAAGCATGAAAGGAATTGTGAGTAACTGTTTACCTCCATAAATATTTTTCTTAGAGAAGTATTTTGCCATCAATCGCTGGGTGTAATCAGCTTCATATTTTCTGTACTTGTCCATGTTTTCTGCACTGTCCAGGATCCTAATGATGGTGAAAGAAAAAAAAACCCATGCTAAGAATATTTTGTATTGCCAAATGCCAAGTACAAATGTAGATCTAGAAATTGGTTAAAATAACTACTGATTCCAAGTACAAATGTAGATCTAGAAATTGGTTAAAATAACTACTGATTAAACTTTATACAATTCAAGATTAAAAATCGACAACTGTAGAATGCATATTTTTCTTGAGATTGCACCAAGCGATATGCAGAATATCATCAATGCAAAAAAAGGCAACAGATTTTGAGAAACCGAGGATTTTAAAATAGCTAAGGGCTGATTTTTTTTAATGCACAAAAACCATAAAAAACCAGAATGTTTCAAACACTCTAATTGCAAGAAAACAAAACCTCAAACCTAAACTGAGAGAGATTTCTAATATACTTAAAGGAGTCCTTTAGAAAAAAAGAAAATCATTGAAAACAAAGGAAACAAGCAGCACAAATGCTTCTTTATCAATTCAAGAGGTCAAAATCAGATAAAATTAGCTAAAAATTTTCCTTTTCATCAGTCAATGAGATGATTGAACAACTGAACATTTTATTACCGATGAATACTAGGAATATCACAACCAATGTCACTTCTGTGAAATACTTTCCACTAACGCAGATCTATTTCTTTATTAGCCTGATATGATCAGTTCTCAGTATGTTTGAATTGGGATTTTAGAGTAAATAAGAAAGTGAAATGAGAACTTCCAAATTGCCAACAGCAAAAGCAAGACGATAAAAGTAATTAAGAAGTAAAAGCCATTTAAACTAACCCATTTCTAGCCTAAATGATCAACATTAAACAAGAATCATCAAATTCAACAACTAAAGTAAGGTTGAAGGGCAGGGCTTCAATTTGTTCAACAAAATTTAACTCTTTATCCCCAACCCCAAGCTATCAGCAAAGGAACTAACAAACAAATTGCACAGGATGGAAATAAATCTTGAAGAAAACAAAAGTACAACTTCAGGTGACAAAAAATGCATAGCCATAAAATAATAGTTGTTGAACATCAAAAACGAAAAATGGCAGCATAGATAGTGAGAAAACTGACTGAAAATGGGCAAAATGTGGATTCTGGTGAAGGAAATCGGGGACACCATTCTTGGTAGCACCATCTTCAACCTTATAACACATGACAAAAACCCAAGAAAAGAGATCAGTATTACCACGACATGAAAACGCAAGCAAGCGTATAAATATAAAAGGGAAAGAGAGAGAGGACCCTGGGCGGTATAGGTGGAGGAGGGTGAGTTGCTGATTGCTCGGAATCGGAAGCAGAGGGAGGTGATGCTGGTAGTGGTGGTCGGAGCGGTGGTGGTGAAGATCCCATTTACTCACTCTTTCTTTATTCCTTGTTATTGTTATTATTATTAATCAGTTCAGATGAGACAGCTTCGCTTTTTTTCGTCTATCAGTTCTCTAATGGTTTAATTGCTTTTAACTGCTTCTAATTGCTTATTATCAATGCGGATAATTGATTATGTGATATATTATATTATATTATATTACTATATATAATTTTAGATTTTATATATAATTTATTAATTATTTATAATTATTATTATTATTATTTTGAATAATTTGATCATAATAAAAATTATTTAAAATAAAAAATTATATATATTAATAAAATTATTATTTAAATATTTTAAATTACACTAATTATGATATTTTAATATAATAACAAATATATTATTATAGTATATTTATTATTAAGTGTTTGATAAAATTATTATTATTGATTATTATTTATATAAATAATTATTATAAAATTCAAATAAATAAATAAATTTCATATTTTAATTTTTAAAATAAATAATACATAACCATCTATTAATCGTTTTTAAAATCATACATTAAGCTTTTTTTTATAATAAATATATTAAACAATACTGATGAATATGGCAGTAATTTTATTAAAACTTAAATAATGTATTATTTATAAATAATTATAATAAAATTTAAATAATGTTAATATATTGTTAAATAAAAATATTTATAAAATAAACTCTATGTTTCTTTTTTAAAATAAAAACAAATATTATGTCAGTTTTTGTATTATTTCTAAAGTAATAATATATACACACACACTAGAATTAGCCAAGATAAGTTAATACATTTTGTTATTTGAGATTGATCAAAATTTAACATTTATATTATTATAAAAATTATTATTTATATTCAATTTTGACTTGAGTAGGTTTTTAAAATATTTGAATTTAAATAAAAATATTAACTTCAAATTATTATCAAATTTAATATTTATATATTTAGAAAAAAATAATTCCCTATCATATCAAATTTGCTAAATAATATTATGTTTAAGGTTCTTTTATGCCAAAATTAGGAGATTTTCTGTTTATATATAAATATATATACATGAAAGTGTGATCAAATGATAATTAAAACTATTTAAGTATCAATAATAGTTTTTTGAGGAAAATATGAACTTTACTTATAGAAGTAATGAATTGTACAACTTGATCTATAAATATAATAATAATAACGAAACATCAATAAATATGAAAATATAAAAAAAAAGTGAAAATTATTCATACTATTTTTTAATTAGAATGATTGAGTACTTAAAATTATAATTCGATAGAAGTACACCTATCTCAATAATTACTAGAAACTATAAATTGACTCTCATAATATTTAAATGAGTCTAATAACTTAAATATTATTAATAAGTTGAAATTCAATATCAAAAGTGAATCAAAAAATTTAAAAACTCAATAATAAATAAAACTTTCACAAAAAGAGAATAATTTTTTGTTAAAAAATGTGTAATCCTTAAAAAGATAATAAAATACACACAAATATTGAATCTGTATGTATGAAAAATTAAAAAACTCACAGATAAGAATTTGTGGACTATTCTTATTTGTTACAGAGCCATGTGTCAGTCATGAGTATGGTTGTTCTTTTCTTTTAGCTCATAGTAATTACAATTAGTTTTCTCTCCTTAATGCTGGCCTATATGTATAGCGTTCAGGTAATATAACGAGTCTTCTTTTTACCAAATTTTATTCGTATTGGTACGAAATAGAAACAGAGAGAAGCTTCTGTCACAAGTTCTTGATCATGGTATCAGAGCTTTTGGTACTTTGATCCTAGTCGTATTTTCTTTTAATTCAGAAATTGATTCTTGTTCTTAATCACTGATTGCGATCAAGAGTATTGACTGAGCCATTACTTGTTTGTTTTGTTTCCTGGTTTACGAAATGATTGAGATTGCAGTCGATAAAGGCTTGGTAATGGAGAATACTCATGGTTTCAAAGGGGTGGCATTCGATGATTCTTTCTCTTTGCATGGATAGGATCATTTAGGAATGACTCTGGTTAGCACATTGTTGACTAGAGCAAATTATTTTTCATGGAGTGGAGCGATGAGAATTGCTTAAAAGTTCGAAGAAAAAAATGAGTTTTATTAATGGCGAAATTAAGGTTCCAGAAGAAGATAGTTCTGATTATGAATAATGGAAGAGAGAATGTTGCCTGGTAATTCCGTGAATCTTAAGCTCAATTTCGAAACAACTTGCTAAATCATTTCTCTATGTGACGACGGCCAAGGAACTTTGGGATAAGCTAGCAGAATACAGAGAGAGAGCAATGGACCGCTTGTGTATCAATTGCAAAGGGAGATAGCTTCAATTACACAAGGTGATTCATCTGTTTCTGTTTATTATACTAAAATGAGACGACTTTGGGATGAATTAGCATGCTTAGTTCCTACACCAAAGTGTACATGTGGCGCTGCCAGGGCTGTTACTTAGATAAGTTGCTTGAACAAACTCGTGCAATTTTTGATGGGATTACATCAGATCTATGATCATACTAGAAGTCAAGTTTTAATAATGGATCCTTTGCCTGATGTTAATAAAGCATATTCGATGATCTTAAGAGTTCAAAAACAAAGAGAAGATCACATTAACATGCCTGGTATCTCAGATATGAGTACAGCTTTGTATGCTAAGGGACAATATTAGAGGGGTGGGAATAAAGGCAATTTTTGAAGGAAAAATGGCAAGAAGGAAGCAAGTTTCTGTGTTTACTGCAAGAAGGATGAACACATGAAGGGTACGTGTTTTGAATTACATAAGTATCTTGAATGATACAAAGATCTAAGACAGAAGAAAATACAAAGAACTAAGTAAATTTTGCTGGATAAGTCAATTGTAGAAACTCCTCCGGATGATAAGCATACTAAGTATGAGAGGGAGAATGAATTGTCACAGATGATTTCCAAAGCAATCCAACAAGAGGTGATCAAATTTTTTTTTTTAAATGCAAAGGAAATGTAGAAGAAGCTTTAACTGCTTTTGCAGGTAATTCTCATTATGGATTTGATTTTACCCAAAATAAGAAATTAGATGATCGGATAGTACATACAAGGGCCAGTTGCCACATATGCCATGATCCTACCTTATTTGATTCCCTGATCAAAACTAAACTTTTTATTCCTGTAGTTTTACCAGATGGAAATACACAATTAGTTTAAAATACAAAATGTATCACTTTAAGTTCTGCACTCACTTTGAAACATACCTTTACATGTCCCTAATTTTAAATACGACCTACTTGCTATTAGTAAGATCACTAAGAGTGCTAATGTTAAAGCTCTTTTTTACCCTACACGTTGTTGGTTTTAGGACCTAGTGACTAATGAAGTGCTTGTTATTGGCAGAGAGGAAGGTGGACTCTATATCTTGAATAACTGTAGCCTATTCGCGCAAAAATTTCTTAGTTCTTGTGTAAATACAGCTCTGAATTTATCTTCTTGTGTAAATAGCTCAGTTTCTTCTATACATACACCCAATAGAAATGACTCCGAGTTTGTCTGTTATAAGAGTATTACTGAACCTGTTTGTAGTACCTTTGTTGATATAAACTGCTTATGGCTCTTCTGAAATATGGCATCAAAAACTGCGGCAGCCTCTTTTAACCAAATGAATCATATTCATGATATTGCATATAAAGAAAAATCTATTGATCATGTGTGTGACATCTGCCCAAAATCAAAGCAACATAGATTACTATTCTCATTAAGTGTTACAAATTCATCACCTGTTTTTGAATTACTGCATATTGCATACCAGGGGGCCTTACAAAGTTAGAGCACTTAATAGAACACATTTTTTTCTCACTATAGTAGATGATCATTCTAGAGCAACATGAAACCTTTCTAATGATCATTCTCAAGCAATATATATATGGAAGAGTTTTCAATGATACGGATGGTTAATGTCTTTATAATTAAATAATAAATACTTATAGTTTTCAGTATAAAAATTAATTACAAGTCAAAAAGATCATAATAGTTAGATTTTCAGTTTAAAAACTAAAAGTGCAGTAATCATAAATAGTAAAAATTGCAGTAACTATATATATATATATATATATATATATATAGTCAACCCAGCCCATGAATGGACAAAACAAACTCTAAGCCCTTGTTTGGGAGGGAGGAAAATCATTTTCTTCTGTTTGGAAAGGGAAAAAAAATTAGAGGTGGAAGGAAAATAATAGACATTTTTCCCTTTGCATATTCTCTCCAACATGGAGAGAAAATATAAGAGATTAGAGCGATTTTCATGAAATTACAATTCTGCTCATTAAAAGAAAGTAGAATAGTAGGAGTGAGCAAAAATCGGACTAAACCAAAAAACCGATCGAACCGAGGTGATTCAGTTCGATTTGGTTTGATCCTTTAATAAAAATCAGTTTGGTTCGGTTATAATTTTAAAAAAATTATGTTTTTGGTTTTGGGTTCGATTTTTTGGATAAAAATCAAAAAAATCGAATTAACTGAAATAATTAATAAATCAAATTAATTTGAATCAAACCAAGTTTAAAATACATGCAATTTAATGGAAATAAATCGAATCGAACCGAACTTTATAGGTTCAGTTCGATTTATAGACACATAAATTTCAGTTTAATCAGTTCAGTTAATTCAATTTTTTCAAAAATTTTGGTTTGGTATTCCACCAGTTATTTTATTTTTTTATTTAAAATCAACATAAAATGAATTTAAATTGTAAAATTAGTAATTAATTTAATCTAAAATTTTTATTTAAAATTAATTCTCTCAAAATTTTATAACCTTTTTTACTTAATGTCTTTTTAATTTCACATTTACCAATTGATGCTCAGTGATTGAATATTAAAATATTAAAAAATAATATTTAATAAATATTAACATTTAACATTTAATTTAAAAACTAATGTTTAATTTTTAAAAAATATAACTCAATGTATAAATATATTGTTTTAACATTTAAAATATCAAAAACTAATGTAGATTTTTTTAGTATATTTTATTTCATATAAAATAAATTAAATTATAAAATAATTATTTTTAGTATTATACAATACAATTTATATTCAAATATTTTCTTAAATAAAAGATAAAATTAAAAATATATAAATAATATTTTCTTTTCCTTTCATATTTTATTTTTTAAATAAAAAAATAAATTTATTTTTCTTTTTTATTTATTTAAATATAATAAAAAATAAAATTTATTTTCTCTATTTATTTATTTTTTCTCTCTATATCATTTTCTCAAATATAGTGTAAAGCAGCTGGAAGTGGACTCGGAAGTCCGCCAACATCTAAATTCTAAAAGATGGTCGGCTGTCTAATTCCGTATCTGACTTTAAGTAGGCCCTAAGATGGTAATGAAATTAGGCTGTAAAAAGCAAACGTCCATGTACTACGTTTCTTTATTTTTAATAATAATTTATGTCACCATCCTAATTTTTATGTGCTTTTATTTAAAAATTTTTAATTGAAAAATATAATTTTATAATTTCAATTATTTATATTTGTTGTACGAATATCTTTTTTTGACAAATCTATTAAAAATAATAGCATAAGATCAATTAAACCATCGAGTCATGAGAAAAAGATCAATGACTAGGAATAATATTCGGGATCTTAAGGTATTTCAGATTCAAATTCCACCAAATGTAATGGTTCTCTTTAATATATCTATATTTAAAAAAAAAAAAAAAACCCTCTTTCCATTCCTCTATTAACACCAATAACTAATCTATCATGATTTTATGGGATAACTAATCACATGACACTTTCCAAAAAACAATAATATTCTTTCTCATTTATTTCAGCTAAAATATTTTTAATTATTCATATAAAAATATTTTAATAAAATCATGAAACAAAATAAATGAATATTCGTATTACATTTATGATAACCAAAGCATTATGAAAATAAGCAATCAACACAATATTATTATCAAAGCACCAAAAAAAAAATTATTATGATGATATGACAAAATTAAAAATCTTATGTTTTAGAAATGAATTAAAGCACATCGTCAAAACACTATAAAAAATATATATAATTTAATAATGGATTTTATATTGTTAAACATAAAAAAAAATTATTGCTAATTTTTATTAACAAATTAGCAATATAAAATTACTGTTAGTATTTCATTCATTGTTAAAAAAAAAAAAAGCAATTTCAATCGATTTCTAATTTAGCAACAAATTGAATTAGTTGCAAATTTAATAAGGGATTGAAATTCATTGATGTAACCCATATAGGTTTTGAGAATCTTTAGTCATCATCTATAAAGACTTTTCTTTGTTAAATTAGTCGTCGAACATATAGCAAATCAAAGATTCATAAAAGAAAATCTCATAATTGTTAAAGTTTCATTATTCGAAAATAAATCAAGGTCTTCCAAAAATGAAAATGAAGTTATTTCGTTGAAAATTCATTTAAGTTATGTTAGATTTTTTTTTTTTACATGTTTGTTAATTTTGTTAATTAATGAAATATTATGTGTCTTTTATTTTATCTGTTTTGATTGAAGTTTATTTATTTTCCTTCATAAGAGTTTGTTTGTCTTTCATCATAAGAGATAAAAGGAATTTGAATTTGATATTCAAAAAATTGGACTTGTTTAAAGAACTGTCAAATGATAATAAAGTCGATTTGTGGTTCAATATAATCATCAGGTGGAATATGTTTATTGTTTATGTGCCAATTGTAGCTGTCAGAATACTGTATACAATCGTTCCGTCAATATGATCAATAAAACTCAAAAGAAAAACTCATTTTTAAAACAAGATTTGTAGATATTTTTTAAATGCAATCAAGTTTATTTATTTGTTACAAGTTGTATTTATTAATTTTTATTAATGAAAGACTCTTTTATTTCAAAAAAAATTCATTACTAATTTTATAAGGGAATGAAATTTATTGCTAATTTAACAATGGATTGAAATTTATGACTAATCCCTTGCTAATTTAAGAAACAAAAATAATTAGTTGCTAATCTGTTATTAAAATATCTAATTTTGTTATTTAAATATTTCATAATTATTCATCAATAATATAATTTACTTTAAAAATCATTCATATTGCAATTTATTATGTATATCATTTGTTGCTAATTTAACAACGGATTGAAATTTACCACTAATCCCTTGCTAATTTTAAAAATAAAAATAATTAGTTGCTAATTTATTACTAAAATATCTAATTTGTTATTAAAATATTTCATAATTATTGATCAATAATATAATTTACTTTTAAAAATAATTTATAATTAATTGCAATTTATTATGTATATGATTTTATTATTGAACAACATTCAGAGATAAAGTATCATAACAGTATGAGTACAAAAATCAATAATTCATATATACAACCAATGAGATAAGAGGATATTGGCAGATTACTACAGACACAATGGTTACAGTTTAAGACTGAAACGATTCTGAGTTGGACCATATTTTCTCAAGTCAAATCAGGTGGCTTCCAACTTAAATACTACTTATTATTTACCTTAAATACTTCAAAATGAAAGCTCATGTCATATTGGTTGAGTGAAAATCCTGATTTGTCGGAGAGACTTGGTGGTTTTTGCTGAAGACAGCTTAATTTAGGAGTTAAAAGTTATGATTGAGGCCCTAAAATCAATAAGTTTTAGATTGGGTTCATTATGATATTAAAATATGTAATGATATGATTGATTAGTTTATTTGTGCAAATATAATTTGGTTTTGATTAATTTTGAATCTAATATTGACGATTTGAAAAAGAAAATTAGTAATTTTTGTTACTTAAAAAAAAAAAAGTCTATCGTTTTTATCTTATCATACAAAAGAAAAAGTGTAAAATAAGAGTAATTTTCCATTCCACCAATTGATGAAAACTTCAATTTTATAATAAGAGTAAAATAAAGAGAATTATCTTTTTATATTCTATAGTTCAAACCCATTAGATATCAAACGAAAAAAAAGAAAAAATGGAGCATATATATACGAAATGAAGCATTATGTTACATTAATGGAAAATGGTTAGCCGTTGTGCTAGAAAATGAGCCGCGGAAATCATTTTATGTAGTAAGTTTTTAAATCGAAGTTGTATAGCATATAAATATATTTCCGTTTCAGTTACAATTTCATTGCTAAATAGATATTTAGCAACAAAAACTTTTTTCGTCGCTAAATTAGCAAATATTTGACATTCTAATCTCTTGTAATTTAGTTATATTTAACAACAAAATTTATACCGTATTATTTTTGCAATAAAAATATATCATATTATAATAAATAATTTTAAAACTATGCATATTTAATTCATAAATTAGTATTTTTCTAATAAACAAGCTAATTGAAAAGCTTGAAAATAGCAAAATATTATTGTTTAACCTCTCTTTTTTCTTTCTCTATCTCTTCGGTCTATTAATTATTCAAGTTAATCTTATCGACATATTAATATCATTATATCCTTCTGTTTTTTTTGCAGTACTCTCGGAGTTGAAGAAAATATATGCATACCAATATGTATAAAAGTGCATAAAATATTCATTTATGCATAAATATTCATTCTCAACGATTTTCATTATATAAATTAACTAAATTTATTTTTATTTTTAAATAGTATATTTTTCTTAAAATTTTAATAAAATTAATTAATTTAAAAATATTATAAATTATTTCCTATTATTCTTATTAAAATAATTAACTCACTTTTTAAATTCAAATATGGGTTACATTAACAAAAAAGTTTATTTAGATTCTTATTTTTTATTTTTGATATTTTTATTATTTATAAAAATAAGAAAAATGAATTTTAATTATTTTTATTGCAATTAAGATTATGCTAACTTTATAAGTTTTATGTTAATTATTTCTAAATGGATTAAAAAATCAGTTTGGGCTTATTTAAATTTGAAATATAAGTTCGAGAATTCAATAAATTTACGTAACTAACACGAACAATTGAAAGATTTAGAAATTATATTTTAAAGTCAAAAAAGTTTTAGATAACATACTTAAAATTTAGAGCATTTAAGATAGATGATTCTTTATAACTATTAAATTTTTTTTGATAATTTTACTGCTTGAATCAATAATCAATTAATTACGAATAAGAATTAATGAGATGGAAAGTGGAAAATTTTGGATGTATGTAGCTGACTAGTTAGTTCTACGGCTGAAAATGAAGCCCTTTCGAATTTATTTTGATAAGATTCAATGTTATGGGTCTCTATTACACTCCATTAAAGTGGAAAAATCATCCCAATTGTTAAAAGGTAAAAGCACGTGATCTAGTTTTGAGTGCATGCATCTATTAGTCCAATGAATAATCATTTCTTCCTTTTATTTTTCTTTTATGTGATTGGAGAATATGTATAGATTGTATTATTAATTTTAATTATATCATTTATATTACTTCTTCTACCGTAATTTTCCGGGCTTTTTTTCTAGTACAGGGTCTTTGAAATTTTTTTTTTTTTTGATGAAATGGATAAGTTTAGAAAATATTTATGGATATTGGGTGAAGTTTGTTTGATTCTTGATATAAGTAGCGGACAAGGTCTCAATCTTTGTTTTTTCTGGTCTGCTACTAACAAACACTGACCATCTATATATATATATATGCTCATTTTATCCTTTCTTGCTCATTTTTTTTCCTCATTCATGTTCTTCTGTTCATCTTCATCTTCGTCTTCATCGTTTTTTATTTTTCTTCTTCATTTCTTCTTCCGTCACTTTATATATATATATATACTTTCATTTGTTTCATATTATCCTAAAATAGTTGAAACAAATTATAAAATAAATATTTAAATTATATAATAAATTTTATTTTTATGTTATATTAAAAAAATAAGAATTAACTATAATTTTATTGTGAATATTTGCATATAATTTGTAAGTATAAAACTCAAATTTGGTGATTGCATATATATATATATATATATATATATATATATATATATATATATATATATATATATATAGACAATA
>CATIWR010163619.1:0-13402 GCA_949677035.1 Omphalea diandra | reverse complement strand
TATTTTTAAATTAATTTTTGAATTAATCAAAATTAAAAATAAATTTATACATTAATATAGTGCAATTGAAAATTTTAGTTATATAATTACTATTTATAATAATCATCGATTTATCCTATTTGAAATTATAAATAGAATAAGTTACTTTTTTTTTTAATCATAAAACTTTATGCATGAAGTATTGTACATGATTGGATTTTACACATTTTTGTAAATATTATAGTGAATTATGGATTGATATTTTATTTGATCTAGTAAATATTTTATCACATTCAAATAGATCGAGTAATATATGATTCATTTATATAATTATATCAGATCAAGTTCTAAATATAAAATTCAATTCGAGTTGGATTCGAATGATTTTTTATTCTTGTTGTCTAATCAAGTACAAATTTTTCAAAACTTGACATGCCTCTATAAACTTATAATTAAAATTATATTTGGCAATTGAGTAATTATGCTTAAATAAATTACTCAATAGTATTTAAGAAATTGACCAAAAACTTATTTATTTTTTATTTATTTCATGAAAGAATAAAAAATTCTCATTATCTAAAAAAATTAAAAACGCTCATTAATCAATAAATGGAGACGTTTTTATCTTTATTGTAGAAAAATAAATATCCAAGCACTCACGTTGAATATTTTTTTTCTAACTGAATGAAATTAGTTTGTACAACATTAAGGCACAAATCTTTTTTTTTTAATTGTTTTAAATTTCCTTTTCATTAATTAAGTTGGAGAACAATATAAAACTGTTTTAATCTAATAAAATTTAACTATTCAAAAGATAACTTTATAAATACTATTTATATGATACAATAAAAAATTTTGCTACATTTTTCGGTGTCAGTATTGGTAATACCGCGTAATTTTAGTGATATCAATTTTAGCGGTTTTCAACCTCCGCGGTATTGCTGTCGGTATTCTAGTTTGCCGATTTTGGGATTAGGCGGTATCGGTAAAAATGGTAATATCGGCATTCGCGGTATACCGATTACACCCTTAATAAATATAACTATTTGATTTCCCTAAAATATCGTATCGCATTATATAAGTTCAGACTTATAGGAACTATTGACTTATATAAAAAAAAGGTTATTCAAAAGTGAATATCAAATTTTGAATTTTGTCAATATAAAATATTTTTTATTAATAAATAAAATATATAATTAAAAATATAATATATCATTACATAATTAACGTAATATATATGATATTATTCACACCTACAGGGGAAGTTATTCGGGATGCTTCAGGCAGGTGGATTTCGGGTTTTGTGGTTAGCTTAGGCACCAGTTCAACTAGTTTAATAATAAATAAAATTTAAAAGATATTATTAAAATAATTTAAAAATGAAAAAATTTAAAATATATATAAAATAATTTAAAATATAAAAATTATTTTGAAAACTGAATCGAACCGATCATCATCGGTTCGGTTTCTGGTTTTACAGGCTAGACAGGAAACACTGGTTTTATCCTCGTTATGGTGGAATGCTGCATAAGTGCCAGAATGCTTTTAGTAGGGAGTGGGTAGGTGGTTCTTAATCATGCATATCGTGAAGCCAATAAGGTAGCAGATGGCCTGGCTGGCTAATTTAGCCCTCTTGTACGAGCCTGGAGTGCATGTTTTGAGCTCAGCCTCTCCTTTGGTACTTGAAACTGCAAGGAACGATGGTGTGGGTGTGAAATGGTTGCGTAATATGTGATTGTAGCTGGGTCTTTGTTCTTCTTGAGCTTGGTGCTCTCCTCTTGATTAAAAAAAGAGAAAAAAGTATTTCCTATCATAATTATCTAAAGGGAAGACGGATGGAGATGACTTTAGTCATCCTCCTAATTTTAGCCAAGTATCGATTTCTGTGGATGTAGGAGACCTTTTTTTGCTGGAGATTATTGTAGGAGACAATTTTCGTGGTCTCCAAAATATTAAATTCCGTAGAGTTTTGGGTACAAGATCAAATTAATTAAAAAACAAAGAATGAAATGTAGAGAAAAACTATTCAATGTAGTGAAACAAAAAAAAAAAAAAACTTTTGGGGAAATCTTTCATTCTATACTTCATACAAATGGCATAAGATAGAATAGAAATGCCGTTCATCCTATCAAAATGTCAGCCAAACCTTTCCTACCGAAAACAAATGAAGGCCCACAAATGAATAAAAGAAATACCAAAAAACAAGTAGTGATGCTCATTTTCCACCAGAGACATTAAACCGGCAAAGAGGGCAAGAGTTGCAGTTGGAGAGCCAGGAGGAAATACAATCTGCATGGTACACGTGGCCACATGGGACTTGTTTTCCACCTATACCCTCTTCAAAACCTTCCATACAAACTGAACAAACATCGTCAACCCTACTAGAAACAGTGGGCATATCCGCAACCAAAGAGCCTGATTCTGCCATTTGATGCCCGAAATTTGGTGGCAAAGTTAGAGCCTCGTCCATGTCGAAGCTAACGTCGATCAGGCAGCTTGTGAAAGTGGTGGACGTTGAAGATACAGTGGCCATATTTGAAAAGAGGATTTAGAGTACGAAAGAGGGGTGGTGGAAACTTAGGATGTAGGGTGTAGGATATATAGAGAAATTTAGAACCCAATTTTGAAGTTTGGTGTCATTTTCTTGGGTTCGAGTTTTCACGCGCTTTAGATGAGGAAATTGGTAGGGAAGGTGCGTTTTCGTGGGGTATACTATGCCACACTTTATTTATTTCTCACTTCCTTTTTGTTTTTATGGGTCAGTCAGTGCAGAACGCAGATTCAAAGAATTGTATGCCTACAAAACAGATAATTAATATTAATTGGTTGAGGATTGCTATTTATCGCCGCCAAATAAAATATTAATTTGACTAGTAATGTTTCGGTTAATAATACTTACAAAATTAATTTTCAAACTTTGATGTTGTGAGTTTAAAAAAAAAAAGTAACATATAATAAAGATTTTACCAATTAATGATTCATCTGAAAAAAAAAAAAGAAACATTTTTTTGATGTTTTATCTTTTTTTTTTTTGAGGGAAGTCGATGATCTTTGATTAATATAATGATATAGAATTTGAAAAATATAAGATGTATATTGTCAACCTCTGCACCAGTCTTAGTCTTGCAAATTAAAAAATTCTTACTTAGGGGAAATCGATAATTATTGTTTCCTACGCTCATGAGTAAAGGAGACGATTGCATATTTTACTGTAAATAGAAATATTTCACCGAAATTTTTTTATGCACTTTGTATTCTTTAAAAAGAATTTGTGTTTATTTTTAAAAAAATATAATATTGTGTATATTCCACATCATCATCAGTTCCAATAAAGTTATAACTTTTTGTGAAATATTTATGTTTTATTATTTTTCCTCTGCCATTATATGCATTTAATTTCCTTCCACTTATAATGAGAACTGTTCTAAAAACTAAAATTTCAATGCAGACTCGCCAACTTGCAACTTAGTTATTCTCCACCACTTGATTGGTTATAAAAAAAATAGAAATTTATTAATTATTCTAATAAACTGATCAACTGCAATCCATTCGAGATAATAATAATAATAATAACAATTTGGGCTTCTAACTTCCACCACTTAATGTTAGATAGATAATTAATTTTGTACAGAATTGCTTTAAGATGGAAAATAGATATGTTAATCTGACATGTTTTTCATAATATATTTTGTTCTTAGATAAGTTTTAATTAATACTGTCTATCATGTTAAAAAATTCAGAAACCTGATGAAAAAGCAGCACATATAAATGTTTAAATTTGTGAGGATGCAAACTCATGAATTAGATCTATACAAATCATGCCACTTCGCATATTATTATGATTCATGACTATATGCTATCATGCCACTTCACTTATTATAGTATCATTAATTTCCCAACTCACATGGCTGAAATTAATTTAAGAAATAGGCAACAAAGTAACTATTATATTATTCTGGATAATTAATTAAGTCTAGACATGGTCACCTGATAATATATTCTCTTAGAAAGAGCACAAATGCTTGTTTAGATTCGTGAGGATGTAATTTCATGAATTAGATCTATATGAGTTTTGATCAGATATATGAGAAACAAATATAAGATTGAAACATAGCAAAGTTCAAATTAAAATCAAAATCAAAATATTGAAGTTAAAGTAAAGTGGAAGACTAAACTGAACTGAAAGTTATGCTTGCCTTTTCTAAATTTAATTTTACTTCTATGCATCTTATTATTGGTTTTGATATAAATAGCTAATTGATAGTCATTGACTATTGATTATTGTAAGTACCATTACCTCCCCCCCCCACTCAGTTGTTAAGAAGAAAAAAAAAATCACATCAGGAATATACATTAAATATATAATAATTTAAATTTAATTATTTAATTATAACTTTTTTGTAATTATCGACTCAAACTTATAAAATCAATTTTTTCTTGGCCTTTAACCTATTTTCATCGAATTATTGTTTTTGTTGACCGTTTGATTTGATACATCCATATTACTCAACTGCAGTCGAAGAATGTGGCAATATACATGCCATAACTTGTGAGTGACGATGAAGCACGTTACCCTCTGCGTGCATCTTGCTTCGGCACCATCATGCCAAAGACACTAGCCTGGAAACCTATTCCGAGCTTTGAATTTTCTTATTTTGGGTATTGAAATCCTAATGCGAGAGTTTTGAAATACTCGACTAGGTTATCAAGGTAAATTTAAATATTATAAATACTAACTGACGCAGCTTGTAAGTCTTGTATTTTAATATATTTATGTCAATAATCAAACCAATTTAAAATTTTGAGATTATTAAAATTTATTTAGTTTAAATTTGAGTAAAAAATTTAAATGCGTAATTCATCAATCTAGAGTATTTTAATATTTAATTAAGTAATTCATCTAACCAGTCTAGTTCACCAAGTCAATTTTTTAATTTTTAAAATATATATAAATAATACTTACAAATTTTTAAAAATATAATTTATTAAAATAATAAAAAATATTTTTAATATTTAAATTTTGAGTAAAATAATATAATTTATAGAAATTTTTAAACTTATTCACAAAACAACAAAGTTTTAGGTTGAACTGATTTAATATGATTTTTAATTTTAATTGATTTTCTTAATTTTCTTTTTTCCAATTTTTATATTTTTCTATTGATCAATTATTAATATTAAATCAAACCGAATCATTTACTAATTTACTATTTTATCAGTTCAATTAATCAGTCAGGTTTGATTATGAAAGTATTATAAAATCCTCTGGTAAGTTATCAAGGTAAATTTAAATATTAAATACTTAATTTGAGCAAGCTTGTAAGTCTTATATTTTAATAGATTTATGTAAATAATCAAATTAAATTAAATCACATCAATTTAAATTTTAAAGTAATTAACTTATTTGAATTTGAGGCAGACAATTAAATGAATAATTGATCGATCTCAAATATTTCAAATATGTTATTAAATAGAATTCGAATATAACAGTGTTTGACTTAACTTAATCATAAGACACCTCTAGTTTTGATAACTTTTTTTCTATCCTTTCAATATTTGTTATAAAAAAATAAAGGAAAAGACCAAAGCATGTAATTTAAAAAGAAAATCAGTAATCTATAATAACAACTGCTTTATTAATTTCTCCCTCAATTTATTTACATTGGGCAACGAATTGTTACAATGTATGTTTGTTGGAGGGTTTATATTAAAAAACTGAGAGCCATAAATAGAAAATAATGAAGAGAAGTTAATCTCAATCTATGGATCTAAAATGTGATAAAGTTTACAAATACAAAAAAAAAAAAAAAACAATATTAGATATAAATTTCAATGAGAGCGAAATTAAAATAAACTAACAAGGAAGTCTCTAAATAGTTTAGAAATAATATTTTTGTAGAAATTAATTGATATCTGCACTGATTTATAAAATTTCTTTCTATTTTAATAACACAAAATTTAATTATTTTATAATTTTTATACAATAAAATTTTTAAATAAAAGAAAATTATTAAATTTTAAATTTTAACTTTTTATACAATAACTTAAGCATTCAATATTTGAATTATTAATAATGATTAAAAATAAATAATACTTATTTTTAGCACATATATTACTTTAATTTGACTTTACATTCTGAGATGAAACTACATTATTTATCAACTTTAATTTTTCTTCAACTCTGCTCCTAAATAAAACCCTTACAATTTAAATTTATTTTTACAAGTTTCTTTTTTTTTTTTTATCAAGAATATTTCTAAAGCACAAAACAAGCTAGTCATAAAACCTTTGTATATTCATAAAAACAAGTAATTTCTTTTTTTTTAATTCCCAACAAGAAGTTTCGTACTATTCATACTTATAAATAATTCAATGTTTTTATTTATTTTCAGTTAAACAATAATTTAATTCGTTTAGTTGCAAAAAAAATTCCATACATTTGGTTCACCTAAACTATACTGGATTGAAAATGATATTCTTTCAAATGGAGAAATTACTTATTCCTCTCTCGGTCCAGCAACAAAATGAACTCCAATATATATAATTCATCTAAAGAAAAATACATTTTCAGATCCTCCAAGTTTACGCGATTATGCTATTGAACTCTTATATTTTGATTTATACACATTGTGCCCTTGAACTTTTTTTTCTTATATTAAGGACTTTAGTGATAGCAAATATGAAATTAATAAAACATTCATGTAACCATTTAAAGTAATTATATTAGTTTTAACTATTAAAATCAGTAAAGCAATAAAAAAATAAAATTAATTTTGTGACTTTAAAATTTTCAAGTTTAATCAATCAAACAATATTATTTTGTAAGAATAATGTGAGTTATTAATATTTTTAAATTGACATAAATACATTTCTCATCACTTTCACTTTAATTATCTCTAAAATCTATAATATAAGAGAAAATAAAGATTAAAGGACTAAATGTGTAAGAATTAAAGTATAGGAGCTCAATAGCTTAATCACAAAAAGTTTAACAGCCTTAGAATGTGTTTCACCTTGGTTCAACTTAATAAATATTCTACCTATGACATACATACTATCAAAATTAAATACATAAAATAAATTATTAAATTAAATATTAAAATAATATAAAATTAAAAATTATATAAAATAAATGATTAATTTAAATATTAAAATAATATAAAATTAAAAATTTTTAAAAGTAATATAAGAACAAGAAAATATAAGTTTACTAAAATATAAATTTATTAAAAATTTTAATTAAAAATAAAAATAATATAATAAACTCATTATTATTTTAATATGATATATTTAATATATAAAAGTATAAAAATTTTATATTTGGTTATCGATTGCAATACTATAAAAAAATAAATAAGAGAAATAATTTTGATTTTCCAACGAACTAAATACCTAGAAAATAATAATTTTTTAAATTTTATTCAATTTTCTTTTCAATTTTGATATTTATTCCAAATTTTGAATCAAATAGGACCTACATGTAATGTGCAAGTATTATATCAAAATGTCGTATTCTACTGCATAAATTATGTCATTATTATTTAATCCAGATGCTTTGGTTGAAGTTGTATAATTGTAATATACAACTAGTGGATACAAATTAACAATTTCATACATTCAAACGTTCTTTGTATTGTGCTTCATATTTAATTAATTTAATAAACTCACTTTTTAAGCAGGAATCTGAAGGACAAATTAAGCTGTTTCATTAAAAAAATATATTAAATTCGTTTATTCCTTCTTCTTAATACAATGTATCCAGCTGCTATAATAATCACATTAAGTCATCAAACTTTGATAGTGTATTTCGCATTGTTATTGTTAATATTTGATTTTAAAGTAAAGTTAAAAAAATGTTATTAGTTTATTATAAATTTTTTAATAAGAATTTTGCGAATAAAAATTAATTTTAAAAATTTTATCAGTACATATTGAATTATATTAATAATATAGCTAAACAAATTTCATGATTATATAAAAATTTTTAAAACCTAAAAATATGACAATTTAATAACTAAAATATGATTGTTATAATAATATACGCTCCCAGTGACATGAAATCCTTCTCAATGATAATTGAAAAGTATTAAGAGATCACATCAATGACAATTGAAAAAGTACTAAGAGATTGCATTGATTTGCAAGAATATATATATATATATATATATATTTGGAAAAGGTTTAGAATAAATAAATGTTTTCTTTCCCTTTTGTGTCGCTTTGGTAACTTATTATTATGAAAGTTTATTGCAATAAGATTAATTTTGTTAGCATTATTATCAATGCTTTGTATAAAACTTAATTTTATGGTGAATCAAATAAAAATACATAGATAAATCTTGAGGCATGGATCAGGGTGACTGGATGAGTGTATCAGAAAGAGAGATTAGTCTAATACACTCTGCTTATAGTTTTTTTCTTTTTTATCCCCCTTCCTTTTCGTTTTTTTCCTGTTGTTTCTTGCTTGCTGTTGTTGCGGGGCGGCCGCCCCCCCCCCCCCCCCCCCCCCCCCCCCCGCGGGGCGCATAAAGTTTGCCGCTTGCTCTCTGCATTTGCAGTCATAAATACTGTCATATAGATGATATAAATTTTTTATATGATGAGAGTGTCAAAATTTGTCTTTCTTCTATTAGGAATAGGAGATAAGATCCTATTTGGAATAAAGTATTTGTTGTAGCTTATAAGGGTAGGATTCTTAATCATTTGGGAGTATTAAATCATGGTTCGAGTGACCCTTTCATTTCACAGCAAGTAGCTCTAATTCAAAGTGATTAATCAAGTGAATCCTAACTCATATCTGCTACATAACTCATATTTATTAGACTGGATCATAACTCATATTTATTAGATTGAATCCTAACTCATATCTGCTACATAACTCATATTTATTAGACTGGATCCTAACTCATATTTATTAATCAACTGAATCCTAACTCGTATTTATTACACTGATTATTGATACCTTTTCGAAGTGATAGGCTAGTGGGTTCTCTCATTTTATCCTTTTTTTTTACAATAAAAACCAATCATGTACTAATGATGTCTGATTATGGTCTCTTAACTCCTTTTTTTTTCCATCTCTTCAACGAAAAAAAAAAAATTAAAAATCTTCCTTACATTTTTGTCAAGATATCTTAAAAGAATTGAGAAAAGAATCTATGGATCGTGACTAATATTATTATGATCATAGGAATTTGCAAGGGTTGCAATATGTTGTGCATCATCAAGCGACTAATATATAATCAAGCAAAATTCACTTGAAAATATTGTTCTTACAAATATCTGAATGGTTTCTAAACATCCAAATTTCAATTAATGTTGCAATCCAACAACTGTCAATTTGCAATTCCAATCCACCCATATCCCCAATTCTATCAAAAAAAGAAAAAACAAAACACATACAATTTACAAAATGAATGAAAGAGATGTCAGATTCTCAGTTTAGTTTCTGTAGAGACCAAAATATTAAAAAAATAAAATAAAATAGAGAGAGAGAGAGAGAGAGAGAGAGAGGTCATTTGGTTGAAGATATATGGAAGCGGCAGAGCGGGCAAGACTTGCAGTGAGAGAGCCAAGTTAAGATACAAGCAGCATGGTACACGTGGCCACATGGGACTCGTTTTCCACCTACACCCATTTCATCATCAAAACCCTCCATGCAAACCGAACAAACCTCATCTGCACAACTAGAAACCGTGGGCATTTCCGCCACCAAAGACTCCGAATTGGCAATTTGACGGCCGAAATCCGTGGGCAAAGCCAGAAAATCGTCCATGTCGAAACATTCGTCTAGGCAGCTTGAGAAAGCAGCGTTGGACCCTAAAGAAATAGTAGCCATTGAGAAAGAGAGTCAGAGAGATGGAAAATTATAATGCATTTTGGGTAGGAATTTATAGGGCGGAAGGGGGTGGATTAAGAACCCAAGTTTGAAGAGTGTACTTAGTACATTTCAGTTGACCGCAAGAAGGAAATTGCGAGGAAGGTGTGTCCTTAATTAGCACATAAATCATCTGTTTATTATAATTATAATAAAGAGTGTAGATTTCCACTCTCGCTTTACTACTTCTTGGACTCTACTATATGTCAGGACTCCCAATATTAGTGGTATATATAAACATTTTGAATTTGAGCAAAAAAAGGTTTTGATTCTTAATTGTAGCCAAATTCATTGAAAATTATTATTTATCATTCAATTAAATAAAATTAAATGCTATTAAATTATATAAAAATTATTATTATTTAATAGCATAATTAGATAAATCATTATAAAATTCACCTAGCATATGATAACGTTTTGAATGGTCATGAAAGAAACATATCACGAACTGTTCTTCCATCAAGGTGAGGTAGCGGCTCTGGCCTTAAGCGGCTCTGGCATTACTTGCTCTATTATTAGTTGGAGTAAAATATTAACAGCTCTTTGAACTTTGTTATGTATTAATTCCCCTCTTAATTTTTTAAAAATATATTAAAACTCTTTCATACCTTGATACATTAATTTTAAATTTTTTTTATCAATTTTTAGTTAAATTTAAATGAAATGTCAAATTTGCCCTTAACCTTATCTTTTAACTCTGCGCAAAACCACCTCTGCCGAACCTCTTCTCTGCCCTCTCCAAGCTCCTCTCCACCTTCTTATTCTTGACCAGGACTCCTGTGCTCAGATCGAGCGGCGCTGGAGCTCGAGCCGGATCAGTTGCGAAAGGTGGAGTTTTGAACTGTAAGGCTTGGCCATTCTCTTCATCACGTTTCGGGTACTTGCTGGGTAGATTGTGTAGGTTATGCACACAAATATACCAATATTGCAAGTGAGCTAGCAAATTCCACGTTACAGGAATCAATCCCACAGGCCCAACTTCTTTTTCAAAATTTTAGGAGGGTTCAAAACCAAATTGCTTACTTCCTCCAATTCTCATCATTTCTATCAATTATTTTCAGATTGCCAAAATGCATTGTCCTCATCCACTGCAATCCCATTTGGCTTTTCGGTTGTTCTCTTCAGCAGTGCTTGTCGAGGGGTTGCAATTTCAAGTTTAGACATTGATCTTGCTCTCTCTCTCTAGCTCTTTTATTTTTATTATTTTTTGTGTTGATATTTTTTTTTGGGTTTTTGTAGGATTGGTTCCTTTTATTTTTGTCATGGCCTTTTGCTTCAATGGGCAAAGGATGGAGGAGAGATATGAGCCAGTTCAGGAGCTTTGTTCTGAAAATCTTGGGTTCAATTATTTTTGCTCTGTTACCTCTGTGTTTCCACAAGAATAAGTTGTTAGAAAATTATTTTTCAAGAAAAATACTTTTTGAATAATATTTTTTTAGTATTTGAAATATATTATAAAAAAAATATTATTTTTTTAATTTATAAAATTACAAATAAATTTTTAACATAAATATTTTATATATTATATTATTTATTATTTAATATAAAAAAATATATTAAAATCACCGATGCCTATCGAAAGTTGATAATGATCGATAACGAGTATCAACAGTTAAAAATAATTAGTAATAATAAATATTGGTGTTTATATGATTTTTTTTATTTAAATAAATTTATCAAAATTTAAAAAATAATTTTTTATTTTTAAAATGAAAAATTATTTTTCTAAAAATTGATTTAATTAATAAAAAATAGAAATTTTTTAATTTAAAAATATTAAAATATTTTAATATATTTTTAAGAATTTAAAATAAAGCTATATATTATAATAAAATTTAAGAAACCTTTAATATTTTACTCTGCTAATTATTTGTACTGCATAAATAAAGTTAGAGATTTGGACTTCAGAAGTCTCTTTCTCTTTAAAATGATTTGATAATCCTTTAAAGCCGCCATACATGATACATTAGTCGAGTGTTTTTGACCATTAATAACTACTAGCTAGTGGATTAGGTGTAGAGTCTCGATTTAATTGAGATGTTTTGATGTGTGCTTTTTTCTTCCCCAATTTTATATAAGCAAAGTTTGATTAGAACAAAATGAGTGACAGAAAAAACAAAATTATTCTATAATATGGTCAAAACTATAAAAAAAAATTCTTAATTAAGTGAACTACTTAATTAATTAGTGATTTTCATGTTCATACTGAAAAATTGTTAAAAAAAAAATCTAGTCATTCTTTTTTTATATGAATTTTATTTTTTAATATTAAGACTGATATGGATATTTTTTCCTAATGACAATTTTCATAATAAAAAATGTAGTATTATCTTATTTCATTAGTTTTTATTTATTTTGTCTCTCATTATTAAGAGTTTACTTAATTTTTTAATCATTGTGAGACTTGTTCTCTTTTGTAAAAATATTTTTTTTCTTCTTTGTGATTTATGATTAGTTAGTTTAACGATGAAACTGAATTTTATATTTTAAGAGTTGAATCGAATCGAAATTTTTAGAAAATTAAATAAATCAAATCAAATAAAATTTTTTTTATATACTTATAAATCAAATTTATACAAACTTCTATTTGATTAAAATGTGTATATTCTAGACTGGTTCGACTTAAATTGATTTGTCTTGTTAATAAGTATGATGCATTCCACTTTTATATAACAAACCAGACCGAAGTTGAAAATTAAAATTAAAACTAAATCAAATCCATTTACACTAGAAAAACAAACCAAACCGATCGAATAATATTAATTTGGTCAGTGTTTTCAGTTTGGCTAGATGTTTGCTTACCCTTAATGATAATATACTATTGACGGTCTTGTCTCAAATCAAATCTAGTATACCATATAAATTTTGATTCTCATAATATTATAAAATTATATTGAATGAAAATCTTCACAATTGATAAAAATGTAGAGTTATTAAAAAATATTTATAGTAAATATGATATCATAAATTTATTTTTATTTCATTGTCAGATTTAAATTTCGAAATTTGAACCCACTTATTAAGATGAGATCATAGCCATTGTAAAAATTAACTTCTCATGAACATATAGCACAAGTTAATGGCTTGTTTTGCTCCTGGAGCATGCAATAATTTCTCTAAATCGTAGATAACGTTCTCTAAAAAGCTAATTACGATTTAATGTTGCAACATTAACTAAACTGGTTTTCATGTCAATTGTGACTTGCAAAAAACTTTATACCCTAAAAGAAAGAGGGCATAGTTTTTCATAATCAGAGGCATAAATTTTAGGTTGGGTTTTTAATATTGGGTAGATCTGTCCATGTGAGCTTTAGTGTATATATCAGGCAAGAATTTTCCTTGGACAGTATCTTTGTTCGAGTGTTCGGTTTAATCCGCGACGACGGATAAACCCATAAAACTTCATTTTCAATTCATTTGTTGCGTACGTAGAATATGTTAATCGGATTTTATTTTGGGTATTGGGAGGCCTATTGGGCCTTGATCCCTTTCAAAACTGTATACCGAATTTTATTTACGATCTCAAATTTTCTTTTTATATTATTT
>CATIWR010163596.1:0-67247 GCA_949677035.1 Omphalea diandra | reverse complement strand
ATATATATATATATATATATATATATATATATATATATATATATCTTGTAACATATCATAAAGCAACATAATAATAAAATCATAAAAATATTATACATGGTAGGAGTTCAGTCACGTAAGCTTTGTCGATGGCATTCCATGAGAACAAAAGTTAATCATGAGTTAGTTAAGTTTGTAATTATTTTTTAAAAATATAGATATATGAGTTAATGGACAGAGGTCAAATGTTTTGTATTTATTAATTTTTGAATGCACAATTTTTCTTGATTTTTAAATCAAGAGTAAAAAAAATAAAATGATGTTATATATATTAACTTTTTATTTCTGTAAAAATTATCAAACAAAATAAAATTAATTAATTTTGATTTGCATTACATGTATCTTATTTGACATTTAGTTTTTCTAGGGTGGGGAAGGGAATGAAAGTTATTATTATTTCCTTTCACTTTTTTTAGGGGATAAAATTATTACATCCTAATCCTAATTTGGAGTGTAAAAAATTTTAACATAAAAAAAAAATTTAATTTTTTATGTCTTATATTTATTCTTATTAAGTTAATAATGAACCAAAATTACTCTTTTACTCTTTAAATATCCGATTCATCATTTCATTTTTTTTATTTTTCTATTACATTTTGGGCTGATATTAATATTTTTTCCTATTATAATATATTTTTTTATAAAGTTCTAAAAATTATTACACATTATGTTGTGTTCATATTTATTTTTATATACTACATACAATTAACGAAGGACGGAGCCAGAGATCTTTTTGAGGTGGTTAAAAGGTTATAATGGAAATATACGTATTTCCACGTGTGCGCATGACCCCAATCATGCTAAAAATAAATTTTATTAACTGTTTAATTATTAATAAACAGCTTAAATCAAATTCATAATATTGTATAAAAAGTAAAAATTCAAATTTTGATAATTTATCTTTTTTTCTCAAAATAAATTTCATTGTATCTAAAAATTATAAATGATTAAATTTTATCATTTTTAAAATAAAGAGAGATAAGAAAATTTATAAATCAGACCAAATATTAAATAAAGAGAGATAAGAAAATTTATAAATCAGACCAAATATTAATTTCTACAAAAAAATATGACTTCTAAATTTTGCAAACTAGTAATTAAGTCTCTATCCCGCTAGATATTATATAAATTACATATTCAATCAATTATATCATATAATAGAATAAATATAATTATATAGCTAAAAATCTTAATTTTTCTAAAAAATAAAGACAATGATTACAATAAATTTATTTACTACTGTTGCATTAATATTTTGATAAAATAGAAAAATGATTATTTATTTTTGAAGGGACCAATACTAAAAAAAATTATATATATATAAGACAAAATGTTGATGTGGGAAAATTTGTTTGAGTTTGGCTATATATTATTTTAATTTTATATTTATTCATTTTTACGTGTATATGTATTGAAAGTATTTTATTAATAATTTACTCTTTTTTCCTTTTAAACACTTTTAAATGTATTCATTGTTTGTCATTTTATTATTTAAAAGTAACCAAATAACACATTTTTATAGTTATATTTTCAATTTCATTTTTATTAAAAATATTTTGTTAGTAATTATAAATCAACAATTTACTAATATATTAAAATTTTAATTAAATATTTATTTAAAATATAAATAGAAATACAGTCTATGTGGATTCTCCACTAGTGTGTATGTGTGTGTGTATATATATATAGTCAAAGTAAAAACTAATCAAAATGATGAAGTGATAACTCATTGTTAGCATAGTTTTGAATAATCTATCAATTATCATTATTTTGATTCATTCATTCATTTTAGTATTTAAGTCTTACAATAAATAATATGTTAATGAAAATTAATTAGGTAACTAGCATGAATAATAACATAATTAATTATTAAATTTTATTTTTAATTTTTATTTACTTATTTTAATTTAATTACAAATTATGATTATGCATTTATTATATTTTAATAAAAGTTCATAACATAAAATTTAATGTTATATATTTTTATAAAAATAAAATATTTATATATTATTAAAATAATATAAAAACATTCAAGACTACACAATTCAATATTAATATAATAACAACTATTATGTACAGAAAAATTAGACATTAAAAAATTAAATACAACTTTTCAAAAAAATAAAACAATATGTCAATATTTTGTTTTATTGTATTGTTGACATTAAATTTTTTATTTTAATATCATTGAATAAATATAATAAATAATAATACGCTAAAAAATATATATAATTTTACTTTAAAATTTTTTAAAAAATCAAATATAAAAACTAAGGCAACGCTCCACTTCCCCCCCTCCCCTCTTTCTTCCAACCCTCTGCGGCTAATCGTTGGCTTGCAACTTAATATATTAATATAAAATTATTTATGTATAAATATAGATAAATTTTATATGTTTATAGATAAATAATTAATATTTTACCTCAATATTATGTGTTTATAGATAAATAATTAAAATATATTAACATATTTAAATGTTATATATTTTTTCATCAATATTATTTGTTTATAGATAAAAAAGTTAATATTTTTCCATCAATTAATATTTTAAAGAAAACAAAATTTGTAGTTTCTCAAATAATTTTTAACATTTAATTTAAAGTATATGTCTTAGTCATAAAGCAAAGAAATGAGAACTGTTTTATTTTTTAATAATTATGATTCAAAACAAAAACAAAATTATTTTCTCTTTTTTCCTTTACTAATCAATTTTATGTTATCAAAAAATAAAATAAAATTTTCTCCTTTTCTTTTTCTCCATTTCCTTTTTTCAGCTTTAAAATAACTTTTCCTCTCCACCTAATCATTTTTTCCATGCATAGTGTAAGAGAAATTTTATGGAGGACGACTTACAATGCTATAAATTCAATATAAGAACGGAATTAACAATTTTGAATTATTGAGTTGTTGCGTTACAAAATGTCTTTTAACTCTAAACTAAGAAATGGTTTTTAAGCTACCATTTTAAGAAAACAAAAAAATTCAATCATTTAATAATAATAATAATAATAATAATAATAATAATAATAATAATAATAATAATAATAATAATAATAGTAGTAGTAGTAGGAAAAAAAACCAAGTGGATAAACAAAAGAGTATGAGAATTAATCCAACAAAAGAAACAAAATATCTTCAAACTTTAATTGATAATCACTTTTTTCTTGAATGAATCTACATTCTTATATCATTTAGCTTCAGACACTCTTTTCGACTAGTATATCATTTTCTTTTTCAATATTCGACAAGATACCAATGTCAACATAAAAATTTTCATCAATGCATAATACTAAGACATGTAACTTGCATATATTTGAGTAGGGTACCCCATTTGTCTTATAATTAACACAGGAGTTGATCTTAGAGTTAAGATAAGAGCTTCATCCTTAGGACCTTAAAATAGATAAATTTAGGTAAATCCCTTAAGGGGCAAAACATAGAGTATAAAATTGTCAATGAATGAACAACAGACAATGTGGGTCGGTATGTGACAAAATGATTGAGTGATTGTGGAAGTGGTGGTTTGGCTAAATTACCAAATAAATCTCTAAACTTATCTCAAAATGATACTATAGAACAAAATAAACTTTTTCGTTAAATTTATCTAGGAACTTATATTATTTCGTTATAAAAATCATTTTTATCAAAATTACTTACAATATTGTATTATTTTGTTATAAAAGTTCAAAATATTGATCGAAGATAACATTGACTTAAGAATGACAATTGGCTATCTCTCATCATTTATCTCATCTTCTTGATGGGGAAAATTTTCCTCGTGTCTTTACTTTTGCGGAGACTCTTGTTCCACAACAATTTTCATCAAGACAAATATTTTATTTTTTAAATTATTTTTTAAAATATAATTTATTAAATTATAAAATAAAAATTTTTACCAATACTTTTATACACCATTATACTCCTATTTAATTTATTTCTCTCTATATCTTTTACAATTAGATGAATAAGCAAAATTATTATTTCACGAAAATATTGTTCTTTCGCGTTCTTTAATCAATAAAATTTTATTGTTAAAGTGAAGTTGAGTTTTTGAGATTTAGAGATTTAAGTATTTGGAAAAAGTTATGTTTTTTTCTAAGTACATCTGACTTTTTTAATTGTATTTATAATATGTACATTTTTTTCAGCTAATATTTTAGACTTTTATTTCAAAATAATATAAGATTAAGAGATAATTTTAATAAAAAATGATTTTTATAATAAAATAACACAAATTTAAAGATAAATTTACCACAAAAATTTATTTTATCTTTTATTATTATTTTAAATAAATTTATGGATTTATTTGATACGCATTACAGTAGTAACACATTGGACAATAGGTTCAGTTTCACACTCTACCATATTCTCTTTCTTTCTTTCCCTCCTTTTCATGTTGGTATTTATATTTTTCTTGAAAGGCTCTGAGATATATAGCACTGAATTCGAAAAGAATCAGAACACTAAAAGAAAAGTCGTCTTTTAGTAGCCCTCTGCATCACTGAGAGTGCCTTTGTGGAGACCACACAAATCTTTTACTTTTAGACGTTGATATATGCATTGATATGGTCTTTCTTGCCATCATCATACTGTTTACTCACTCTCTATGGACTATGAACCAACAGCATCAGCATGCATATTTCTGGCCACTGATAGATGATGCATATATACGCTGCCAAGGCCAAATACGTACCCTCCATGTGGATCCCATTACTGGCCCCAAATACGTAGCCTCCATGTGGATCCCATTACTAGCCCCAAATTAGACCACCATGCCTCACCATGTGTACATCTTATCTCATAAGAGAGAACTAGGACGAGAACATCAATTTCTTCTTCTTCTTATTGACCTTTAAATTTTCTCTTGGATTTGTTTAATTTTTTTCAACACATAAAGTGTTTAATTGCTGTCTTGTGATCTTATACTTTGGTTTTTATAAAAGAAAATTTAGACTTCAGATTGTAAGCTAATGAGGGAGGGCAGGAGAAGGGACCCGTAAGTTGCCGTGAAGGACTATATTGGTTAGACTTGATAAATGAGAAAAAGCATTAAACTTTGAGAACAAGCACATGTGATCTTATTTCCCCCCATACTACGATTCTGAGATGGCCACTAATCTGCGAACATAATGGAGGCTCCCAGCTCAGTTCGTAATTCTTTCTTTCAGCAATCTTCCATAATGGGCAGCATATTCTGACTGTTAAGCCCCACACAACACCATGACAGACAATCCATATACGACTAAATCTTATTGTTTGCTACTGTTGCCACTCCTCCGTTCTTGTCTGTAAGACTATAAACTAATACACAGACCTGTTGGGCACAATACCTTTAATATGTTCTTGGTTTCTGATTTTAGTGGTTGCTTCTGGCCTGCCCAACCCAAAGATGAGAAAAGTATAAATGAACAACACCAAATTCTTGAAGTATACATATATAAATATATTCTAGAACAACTGTACGAACAAACTCGTTGACCCATCCCCAAATGACCTCAGAACTGCAGGTTTAACCACAGCCCGACACAGAGGACAAGTCCCTTCTCTCTCAAACCTGAAATACAAGTAATGGTCAGACTGTCAGTAGGATGATGCACGTGGATACTACACTATGAAAGAGTGTTAATTTGCAGTGCTAATCAATAGGAAACTCTCAAATAACCCAAGTACAATAAGTATGACCACATGATTATTCAGTTTGTAATGCTGATAGTTTAGGTATAAGTTTCTAAAAGTATCCTATCAAATTAAGTACATAAAACAACGGACAGCCACGAACCTTTTTTTAAACAGAAACAAGTAATTCTCGATATAGCATATTCAGCATTTATCACAAGACAGGAAACGGGAACCAGGAAACTGACCATTCAGAAACACACTCCTCACAGAAGATGTGTTTACAGCGTAACAAGATAGGGGCATCTTTTCCTGGCAAATGGCACAGTGATCACCTGCTGCACTTACCTGCATTGGATGACTTGTGGGTTCAGGACCATGTAACTTTTTGAAGCTAAATATTATGATTCAAACTTTAATTCCCACATTATACTTCAGTTATTTTGTATTTCAGATGCTTATATACAAAATCAAACTGTTTCACATTGCCATCAACGGAACACAGACAGTCTTCTTGGAGGAAAAACAGAAAATGAGTGCAATAATAGGAGATGGTTTCTCGCTAAGCATTCTAAAATACATTTCCCTCTGCCATAAGAGGATACTAAACTTATAACCTAATATCTCTCTTCCTACACAGGCCTTAAAACAATTGTATTTTCAACTCAACAATGACAATGATTTCAGCCATGAAATCCCAAAATCAACCTAATACAAACAAATCGGGAAACAAGTTATACATAACATCCATGAATTCACATACATCAATTGGTCATTCCTTCCAGAATGATATTTGTATCAGTGGACAGGTTGCACAGCAAGTCTATGCAAGCATTATTTGCAGGCCCAAGCAAATTCCAGTTTTTTGCCAACGAAAGACATCTATAAAAACTACAACTCTAGAACATAAAATCAAATGATTAAGCCTTTATTTTTTCACATTTGCTTTCAAGGTGGATCATTGTTGCCTCATGCTGAATTACTCATTCTAAAAGGGGGAAAAAAAAAAAAGAATAATTTTTTTTGGTTTGTTAGCCATTTTACTTATAAGGAAGCTCCAATTGTGTTTTTGTTTCGGCCCACTTCTTAAATCATACAAGAATTTACAAGCAGAAAATCATACAAACATGGGAAGAAACCAAATGACTGTAGAACTGACTAGGCATGGGAACTGCAATAAAAATTGCAATGACAGAAAAGCAAAATCACCGACAAGATAAGGGACAAAATGTTCTGTGTTACCTAGGAGTTCCCACTTTATAGTAAAGATTTATAATGAGATGCTAAAATAGCAAAACAAGAAAGAACTGATCTCTAATATATGTGATATAAAAGGTAAATTCAAACAGTGTACATGTCAAAATAAAGCCTTTCTTCCTGCCCTATAAAGGCAGGGGAAAGGAAGAAGCCTGAATGACACAAATACCTGTTCTACAGTTGCATATGATCCATAATGAACTTCCTTCCACGATAATGCCTTTAAGGCTGCAAAGAAGGATTTAACCTATAAGAAAACAAAAGAAGTGCTATGAAGTGATTCATTGTTCTGAAGGCAAAATTAACAAATTTGAAGACCCCATAGATAAATACAAACTTATAAAAATTAAAACTAAATATAGCCTAGTACTCAGCGATGAAAAGAGTTTTCCATATTCTTGGTTCAAGAAGAATCTATACCAGACAGTTATTGGTACCAAGGCACGATACAACAGCAACATGTACTCAACCAAAGTTAGCATTTGACCCTGAGGAACCATATGACAGAAGTCAGAGGCCTCTTATGGAATTAAAATGTAAACCTGCAGTGCATGTAGTAATTTTGTATGGCAACATCAATCACCTGCCAGCGGTAATTGGGGTTGCTACTATTCTTGTAATACATTAGTAGCAGACACTTGAAAGCCTTTGCTGCCTGTCGAACCAATGTACCTAAATGCAGCAAAATTTAGAGAATATTCAATAAAAAATAAAAAAGCAACTTAAAAAAAAGGGGTGCTGAACTAACAGGGTATATAAATGTGCAGCATTACTTGGGCAAAGTGAACCAAAAGAAGAGCAAACAATGGACAATGTCGCATACAGAAGAACCATAATTCCAGTTACTAGGACCAAATGATTTGTTTTTCTCTTGCAAAGTTGCAGCACTACAATAGCAATGCCGATAAAATTGATGAAATACAGAATAACTAGAAAAATATGGAGTGAGGAAGCCATCAAATAAGCAACCTTCGTATATGTTTACCCCATCAACATGAAAATTGTATACAATGAGAAATCAAAACTAGTGAGAACTGCTCAAATCCATACCATTTACTATAACTATGAATACAGCATGCCAAAACTGCGGTATTACTTTTGGTGGAAGCATGATCAATGGAGGCAAAAGATCATCATTTCTATACCAACAGTAAAGACCAACCACATAAAGCATGGCAACTATGGAGATTAGAGCAAGAACTAAGATTTTCCTCTCTCCCTGCAGAAACCAGCAATCATTAACCTTCTCTTGTTATCAATTTTTTTAAAAGTGGGATGGGAGAAGAACTTCTGCAAATGGAACACCCATTACAGCACCTTCAGAGCAGTCTGTCTTCGAAGAATATTATTCGACTTAAACAAGACACCTGTAATCCCACTTGCAACCACAAAACCTAGAAGTATCAGAGAAAAATATCACTTAACATAACAGAAATCCAATGATTCAAAAGAAAGTGAAAAGGAGAGAATTGGAACCATTTATGATCTAGTAATCAGTACATGAAAATTTCAAGTCAGTTACAGTTATTTAAACTGTATCAAAACCAAGGTAGTCCTTATATAAAATCTCATCAATATTGTATTTTACCTATTTCTTTCTTGTTTTATCATTACTTTTTTATATAAATATCATCAAATATTACCTATTTTACCAATACAATATCATTAGAGCTACAAATAATCCACTGGTCAGGCAATAGGTAAAACAGAAAAACAAAAGATCCATAAAAGGGAAATGAATGCAACAACAAAAAGTATAAAGCTTATCAGGTCGACAGGAAAACATCCAACCTCATTTTTATCATAACAATAAAGTTAAACATCCAAGAAATGAAGAAATAAAGATTCTTTGCTATCTAATTCTGCTGCATGTCTATGCACTCTCAGCTGACCATTTTATTGGTCAATGGAACATGAAACATTTCCAAACATTAGATAACTCTTCTCCAAAAATAACAAATTCTGTCTTAAGAGCTAAGAGAAATTCTAGAAAACAGAATAAGAAGTGCATGGAAATATTGGCTGGAATCGAACGAAAGACTAAATAAAAAAAATGAATTTTTCTAAAAAACAAAAAAAAGAATAGAGCAACCTCATAATTGTCCTACATCCGAGACTTAACCAATCGCTTCCAGAATGACAACCCAAAAATACAGTCTCAACTTGAACTTCTAATCCGGAATTCAAATTAAGCACTTCTACTAACGACAAAAAGTTATTAGCTTGTTAAGGTGCCATAATGAACCGGGAAATGGTAATGTGAAATCAACGATAACATGCATTTACAGTCTAATTTGTTTCAATGTTGGGTTTCCGTTCTAAAAGTGAAAATGAAGATATCCTTCACAAACACACTGATTCTCGACGAGTAAATTGATAATATCTAATAAGTCTCTTCGCATTATAAGAAGGATTCAAGCCATCATATGCCAAAATTTGAAAAATTGAGGACAACCTAGACTCTATATGTGAACATGAATTCCAGCACCTTTATCAATTGCACTAGTATGTAATTAAAAAAACAGCAACAAAATCGGTAATATTTACCTTGCAAGTGTTGACGTATAAAAACAATGACCAACAGCAATAAGAACGGAAGAATTTGATCAATCCATCTCACAATAGGCAATATTTCAATACCATGGGAAGAAGAACCTTGCCTACCCCAAGCATCATCACCAACCAAGCGTCCTCTATCTGAATGTGAACGGGGAGATAATGCTGCAGAAGAGACTAAAGCAATTCCCTCAACACTTGCATCTCCATTGTTAGCATCTGCTTCACTACTTAATGTTCCACCATCCTGTTCATTTCTTCCTTGCCTAAGTTGGACAGACTCTTCAGTTTCCACAATCTGAATAGAAACCTCACCAGTACTAGAATTATTGCTGGTGCCATGGTTAGCGGTAGAATTGGGCAACTGAGTTTGAGTGTAAGTTCGATTGGCTATCAAATTGTGGTTGGTTGGATAGTGTTGGTTCGAGGGTGGGGCTGGAATCCAACCAGTGCACTCCAAAAGGAAAGAAAGGGATGATTGGAACATGCTGAGAGCAGGAAACTGCATTGTTGAATTAATACTACGGCCAGTAAAACCAGGTGTATGAATCAGTTATTAAACCTGATGTTCCCTTTCTGTATTTCTAAGTTAAAGAATCTATAAAACTTCACCTAATGAAGCAAGGGAAGATGTCCTACGAGCGCATTGGCCTGTAAACTTCCACTGTGACAAACGTAAAGGATGCACAACAGTTACAAGGAAAAAAAAAAAAAATAATACATAGAAGGTATTGTTTCCTAGCTATAAATGAAATGAATCATGTCAAGTGGCAATGCTGCCTAATAAAGTAAATGCCCAGCAATCATACTACGGAGAGAGATTCAAGAAGACGTCCTTCAAGAAAAGGAAATAACCTTTCGAGTGATCCAACAAGTAAAAAAGAGGTCAAACGCACAAACTTGTGCCTCAGTTCATTACTTGGTGCTTTTTATTACAGGTGTACAGCCCTCCATTAGGACATGATGTCTTCCAGCAATTTGTGTATGTTCTCCAGCTCTGTTGTATTTTCCTTTTTTGGGTGTCACACCTTCCACCAAACTCCTCCTTTAATATGTTCCATCTCCCACTTACTGCCCCATATAAACCGGGAACAGCAAAATTCATGACAGACGATTAGCCCTAAGATATTTCACTCCAATATTATTTTTAAACTAGTCCTAGTTTTGCACATCAAAGTCATCTCCTTTTTCTGTATTTTATATTCAAGTCATGCCATCAAGCAATTTCCCTCTGACCATAAAATAAAAGTTCCGAGTTCTCAAGCATAAGTGTTGCCATCAAGAAGCGTTTGCTCTCACCTGTTTAATAAGAGACTATCTTCTTTTTCACTCTGTTCGTTGGATTACCCTTTTAACTACCTATCACCCCAATCATGGATTCAATAACTTAAACTACTCTAATCATGGGACCAATAACTTCGCGGACTTATATACATAGAATGACCAATTCGGTCTCGGTAGCACATTCAGAAAAACACAGCAATCCCTCTTACCCTTTATATACAACAAGAGTACTAAAATTTTCTACTCCATAGACTCTGGACTTAAAAAGCCACTCCTACGAATTTGTCGTTCAGGCTTAAAAATGTAATCGCAACACATGATTGTTTTGTGCTGCCTAGTAACCAAACTACATCATGCCCAAGCAAGAATCAAGTCGGTTCGTGAAATGGACATCCTATGGGCGAGCCAAAAAATTAACACAAACATATATTTTGCACTCGGTTAAGAGGACAAATAACAGGGACAGATTCTGTTGGTTGCCAGCAAATTATTCAAAAATATTTCAAGCCATTAAATGCCAAAAACATGAAACAAATAGCTCATAGTAATTGGCTCCTATTCCTGCACCACTGGCAGAATACAACGCAAGTTGAGAATTCCAATCCCAGAAACACGTCCATCATCCAAATTGCAAATATGTACAAATATCATTTTCTGTTTGCATGCAGTGAACAAAAAGGAACATGAAGCATCCTGTTTAGCCTTTCCAATTGTCCTTCAACTGCCTTATCTTCCCAATAGTTTCCACAGGAGACTGGCAGCCCATCCGTGCCTGTGAATTAAGCAAGCGTTTATTTAAGAAAGCAATGTCACACAACAAGACGCCCAAATAGAATTCAAGCATTCTAGAGTCGGTATGCTATGTCAATTTATCATAGCCTTCAAATGGCAAAATGTTTCATTTTAAACAATTAGAATGCAAATCTTGTTAACCTGAAGATCTGGAAGATCCACACGCATGAACGGATTTGTCTCCAACTCTTCCCCAATAGTTGAGGGAACTGTGGGAAGCCCTGCTTGCCTCTGCTGCTGAGCCCATGATAGCTTCTGACGTATCTTTCTGTTGTCTGGTTCGACTGTCAGAGCAAATTGCAAGTTCTTGACTGTGTACTGGAGAAACACAATCACCAGATGTTCAACATCAAAATAAAGGGAAGATAAAAATCAAGCATGATCAAGATTCAACAACAATAAATAAATAAACAAGGCTTTTCCAATGAAGATCAGAAATAGGTCTTTCAAAGATATCAAATAATGCAACAAATATTCCATTACAAGCTCCTTAAACTAGCCTTTAGATCATCCCCATACCCAGGTTTTGCCATATGTCATATTGATGATTGTTTTTAGTAATGTTGGGAAAAGGCATATGCTCACTGTTGTCATTATAGGAATACATTGGCAGACTGCAGAGTGCTCTCATACCTCAGGCCGATAGTAAGCCAATGCCACAACAATTCAATTACTGATCGATCTTCAAAGACACTAGTGAATGCTCAAGAATTGGTCTGATAATTTAAGCTAGCATAATTAATCGAACAACAGTACTAAAAGAGAGAAGAATAAGCAAGGGAATAAACAAAACCCAGCAACCTTCTCAGACAGAAAAACAAGCTAAATGGTTGGCCACCATATTGCCATGCCATCTCATAAACACAAGTTGACTGAAACAAATTACACAATAATTGAAAACCTCATCCAATACCAAATTGCAGAAGATGTAGATAATCCTTTTGGGTTGGAAAGCAATTTGAATATGTTATTATATGCACCCTCTGACCATCATGTGAATATGTATGAAATAGAAGAGACTCCTCAATTAGCATTCTTAGCATCCTCTCTTTCTAAATTCCAATAGATCAATGCAGACAAAGGAACTCTTGGGTTTGTTCCTTCTCTCTCTTTCCCTCTTTTGTTGAATATATTTTAAGCCCTCAATGTCCTAGTATTTGAATTCAAAGAGACAATAAGAAAACCACACAATGACCCAAAAGAAAAATGGGGAGAATTTGGAATTCAGGGACACTTGTTCTACACATTTCTCAAATATTCTACCTTCTTGTGCACAAGTTAAAGGAAAACATTGCCAATTTTCAACATCATCTTTATTGACAGACAGAAATTTGAAAAAAGCATTACCTCATGGCCACAATAGACTTGAGTAGGCTTTGGCAATGAAGCCAGAGTTACACAAAGCGATTGGTACATCTGCTCTGCCGTGCCTTCAAAAAATTTTCCGCAACCAGCTATAAACTGCACAGCAAATGAAGTTATTTGCTTAAAACTGTCACTTGTTTATCATCCAAACTCACCATATTTTCCTACATGTGCTTCCAAAAAATTTGTTTCAATTTATATCAAATGATCAAGGGTCCTAGCAAAAAAAAAAAGTATTTGACATTGCTAACCAAAATAAACAGTCTGCTTTATGTATATCTTCCCAAAGTTAAACAAAATGAGATGCATACTTACTAGGGTGTCACCAGTGAAAACTGCCGGATCCTCTCCCTCCTTGCCCGTCACATAATAACTTATGTGACCTTTAGTGTGACTGATAAAAAGAAATTGAGTTAAAGGCACAAAGATCAAATCTTTGGAACCTGAGTTGTTGACAGAAAGCGAAAGAAAAGCAGAGAGAGTATGAAAAGCATAGTACCTAGGAGTGTGGAGAGACAAAATTTCAACATGAGAGCCAAGTGTGAATTTATCACCATTGTCCAATTTATGGGTACAACCTTTAACATTGTCAATGGAACCGCCATAGACCTGAATCCCAGGCACCAGCTCCTTCATCCTCACATTTCCCCCAGCATGATCCCTAACATGGATCAAAATTTGTTGATAAAATATTAAAACAGAAGAAAAAAATCAAATAAACTAGTAGAATTAAGCAGTACCAGTGATGATGAGTGGTGAGGACGAACTTAAGGTTGACGCCATGGTGATTAGCAGTTTGAAGAATCTTATCAGGCTCCACTGGATCCACCACCGCGGCTTCTTTACTGCTCTCATCGATGATCCTGATTGCGTAAGCAACGAGATCCAATTTTAAGAAATCTATTAAAAATACAAAATCAAGCTCAGCCGAAGTTCAATTCAATTGACTCACAGATAGGCGTAGTTGTCTTCTAAGCAAGGAACATGAACTATCTTCATCCTTTCTATACTTATCTCTGTTCTCGATTCCTTCTTCCTCGTCTAGTCTACAGCGAAGAGTGAGTAGCAGCAACAAATACACAACAGTGGGGTATCTGACGTCACGGCGGGGTAGTTGCAGCAAGCAGATGTGGCTACGTGGCAAGGAAGAAGGCTCTCTGTCTGTACAGCAAGGACATAGTACTCTCCAGAGTTATTCATCTTGTGGACGGGGCCGCATTCGGACCAAGCTTTAATTAGTGTCGATGTTTCATTTGTGAGCCTGAGCCCGAGCCGAGCCCAGGGCTGCATGAAGGTAGTCATTTCTCGAACAAGTACTATCCAAATATATATATATATATATATATATATATATATACAAAAGTGATGTTTTACTTATTACTGTAATTTTTATTCATTCATGATCACTGTATTTTCAGTCTTTAAATTACAAAATCTAACTATTATAATCATTCTAATTTACAATTAATATTTACATTAAAAATTATAAGCATTTATTATTCAATTATAAAAAAAATAATCACCTATTAAAACATAACAATTGAAAACTTATATATATAAAACGTGTTGCACAAGTTTTAGCTTTTTAGCTTTAAATTTTTTAAAAAAAATTTATTGTTTTGTTTAAATTTTTAATTATTTGCATAAAATAAAATTTATCAAATATATCAAAATATAATTATTATAATAAAATTTATTTAAAGTTTTATTATTATAAAATTGGTATTACAATGAAAATTTTTTTTATATATTATATTTTTTGTATATGTCCTTTTATATTTTTTTTATTTTTTAGTTATAAATAGTACTATATATAATTGTCCTATATTTTTATATATTGATATTATATATTTATTTGATTATTGATGGATAAATTAAAAATACCCATGTGATTACTTTTTTTAAAATTTAAAAAAAAAAAAAAACACATGCATGTTTTTGATCTACTGAAAAATAGTGTTAATTGTTATAGTCAACTCTTCATATGTGCATGTGATATATTGTATTATTGAATTCCATTGACTTTGGAAAATTTTCTTTTATTTTAATAATATTACTATTAAATATATTATTTATTTAAATATATTTATAAATATTAAAAATTAAAATTTTATTATAAAAAAATAATTAAAAATAATTGTGGAAATTATTTTTAAATTTTAGCTTCAATTATTTATTTTATATAGAGTCATTATATCATAATTTATGATTCAATAGTTAATGAAATATTATCCTGAAATTTTGCTTAATTTATTTTTTTCTTCATTAACTTTACATGTGATTTTTTAATGATAATTTATAGATATAAACGTGAGATAGATAGTGCTCTAGTTTTTTCTTCATTAATGTTTCCTACTCAAAAACAAATTTGTTACTGAACTTCTATTTAACTTCTTTTATTAAAAAATAAATTTATTAATTAACTTCTATTTTGAACTCCTTTATGTCCATATATTTTTATTTTTTAATGAAAATATTTTTAAGATTTGGCTAATATATAAAATACCTAAAATAACATTTAAATTAAGTGTATTTTAGTCTATTTAAAAGTTTTACTATATATATATATATATATATATATATATATATATATATATATATGCTAACAGATTGATTAATTATTAATCCCTAATTATGTGATTATTTATCATTTTAATATAATTAAAAAAAAGGGGGTCACTAAGATCTACTAGTTCGAAACCTAATGCTTTACTAGTGCATTATTAAGGCACAATCTCCTCCAATAGTTATGTGTTAAGGTATGGTTAGTTGGCAGTTCTTTCTTTACATGAATGTTGTGTACACGTGACGAAATGATGCATTCAAATATCATTATTTATTTAACCAATCTATTTATACTGAGTTTAATTTTATTTTTTTTTCCATTTAGTGCATTTTAATACATCAAGAGATAAAAATAAAATATAATTTTATTTTTATTTTTACATCTTAATTTATTTTTTTAGGAGTACTATACTTTACTTTTAAAATTTAAAAATAGAATTCTAAAACTTAAAATATTTCACTATTCTTATTATATAGGTGTACCAAATAAAACTATTAAAATCCTAAAATATTTATTTACATTATGATTTCATTTTTCATTTGTTAATATGACTAGACATGTCATTAATGTTTTTTAATTGCTCTATTAATGCCATCACTTTTATCTAGTGTCTTGAAAATTAGACTATATCGAAAATTAGTACAATTGAGAATTAGATCACTGACTGATTTATTTTTAAAATTATTTACAAGTAAATTTCTATTTAAAAATATTTTTAATTTTTTAGAACTATTTGAATAATATTTTTTAAAATTTTATTTATTATTGAACTAACTGAACCAGACTTATTAAACTGAACAACTTGAGAGCTAATTAGTTGACTAATTCACTGATCGGTCTAATTTTAGAATATTGCTTTTATCTATTTCAAAAATTTTCTTCTTTTTTTTTTCATTATTAAATAAGTACATCAAATATGTTTAGTATTGTTATTACAAAAACCTATAATCATTGATTCAAATTATAACATTTCTCATTTTTTTTAGATATTTTTAATTATTTATAAAAGCAATTTAATTATATTCTTATATTAATTTGACATTATCAGAAAAAGCAAATTTGAAGTTTTTTTTTTAAATATAATCCTTATTAGATGTGATTTTTGTTAATGATCAATTGGATTTTATAAATAAATCATATAAGGATTTTATAGGTTTATTTCAAATATATGATTTCTTTATTCTAAAAAGCATAAAATTATATGCAACAACGGTAGGAAAATATTTTCTAATTGATCTTGAGTGTTACAACCAAATAATGGAAAATAACTTATTTTCTTAGAAAATATTTTCTATAAAAAAATATTTTTAATAAATATCTTATTTTTTATAAAAAAAAATGAGGCTAAATTAGAAAATTTGCAACCAATATTTTGAAATGAAACAAAATATTGTGTCGGAAAAAGAAAAATAATATGAGTGTTCTCAGTAACATGTTAATGTCATTCTTTTCCATTATCCACACTATGAGCAAACATGTTTAGTTGAAAGGAAAAAAATTGATTTACATTAATTTATATATACTCAACTAATATGATCAACCAATCTCATACTTATTATGAGTCATTTATATATATCTATATGTATAAATAATTATTTTATAATATTATATTTATATTACTGATGGTAAAGTGATCAAATACACTTTTGAATGGATTAGTTATAATACTTGGAAAAAAAAAATAACATCACTTGTTTGGGAAAATTAAATGAAAAGACTGTAAGAAATCACACAATTTGACTTAGAAAACTCATTTATACTATCTTTTACTTTTGTTTCAAAACGGTTATCATTTCTCATTTTTATATTATTTTAAAGGATATATTTAATATTTTATCAACTCATAATTTATAATATAAATTGTTATTTATACTTTTAATTATATTTAATGAAAAAATAAATATTTTAAAATTTTAATAATTGATAAGGATAAATTAGAAAGATTATGTTGGACTGAACTGGTCAAACTTAAGTTAAAGGCCTCTTTGGATCTTGACAATGAAAATTGATAGGTACTAATATCTTGTTTAAGTGTTGTTTTTGTAGTTTTTAAGTTCAATTTGCATTGGAAGTTTGATGAAGTCTAAATCTCTAGCATTAAGTAAAACATCCAAATTTGTGGTCAGGAACTTCTAAATTGTGACTGCGACCTTGCAACAATGATGGATGAACTTAGACTAGATGAATTCGGGAAGGAAATCGCAGTCGTGATCCAGCCAAGGAAAACTTGAATGTCATACAAAAAGATTCGCGGTGGTGTTCGCATCCTGAGTCGTGACTGCAAATTTTGTAGCTGAATGGAGGGAACCGAGTCTGCAACCATAACATGCCAAGTGTCTAAGATGACCGTTAGGATATCAAAATTCATGAGGGCAAAAAACCTATCACAACTGCGACCTATGGGAGTGATCTCTCCTCACCAAATATAAGGATTTGAGGTCTCTGTCGCATCAAAAAAGGATCTCAATTACGACCGGGACTTTTTGTTGGTTAGTCAAACACAACGACTATATTTCTTAGAACATCAATAGTAGCACGCCACATGGATTAATCGCTAGACACAAAATGAGATTTTCTAACGCAATTTCGATCTTTCTAGTGCAAATTGGAAATTTGCGATCGCGAAATTAGTCTGATAGGCATTTATTGCAAAATTTGCCTAACTTACCTTAGAGATTTAGGCATAGTTTGTTAATAACGTTTATTTGGTTGTTGTTGCCTATAAATACTCCACCAAACAGACATGAATGAAAGAAAATTTCATTAATTGTAGTTAAACTCTTGCAAATTTATTTTATAACTTCTTATTCTTTGTATGTGAGTTATTGTTGTTGGGTGTAAGCATTAAACACTATTGTAATTGGGTTTCAAAGTTAGTCTAGCTATCAAAACTCTTTTAATAAGTGGAAGTATGAGCCTTTGTGAAAAATACTTGAGTGAGATTTTTGTATGAGTCTTGAAACACAAATTGTAGGGTTGTGTGTTAGCCATTAAAACACATTGTACAAGTTTGGTGTGAGCTTGAAAATACCACTTTAAGTTAATGAAACACCCAATTGTGAAGAATTGAGAAGTGGATGTAGAGTTTGTTAAAACCCGAACCACTATAAATATTGTATGTTCTTTCTTTCTACTTCTCACCCAATCTCCATTCACTTTATCTTCCCTCCAATTTTTTTTCTTAGATTCCCACCAATTCAACCTCCCTTTTTAGTGCTCAAGGGCCAACAAGTGGTATCAGAGCTAAGTATTAGCTCAAGCCTTAATTGTGTGAGAAAAGATCAATGACACAAGAAGGAATCCACACCCATCTCAAGCCATATTTTGATCTATCCAATTATACTCACTAGAAGTATAGGATAGAGATATACTTAGACAATGATGTAGTGGATCTTTGGAACATTATGGTAAAAAAGTGGAGGCCACCTACTAAGGTGGTTGATGGAAGTGAAGAATTGATCCCAAAGGAAAAATAGGTTGAAGCTCACAAGAGATCTAATAGAAGGAACAATAGGGTTATGGTAATCCTTCTTAGTTCTCTATCTAGGGAAGAAATAGGAAGGGTTCAACATTACCTCACAGCCTATGCAATATAGAAGGCCTTGCAAAACCACCATGAAGGCACAACATTAGTAAAGTCCAATAAATTATAAATGTATGTGACAGAATGGGAGTTGTTCATGAAGAAGGAAAATGAAAACATTACAGATATTACGAATAAACTCCTATCAATTGTCACAAACATGAAGAAATTCGAAAGGATACTCACCAATCATGAGGTAAACTCAAAAATACTTGAATCTTTACCTCTTGAGAAATTTGGTGCCAAAATTTGCAGTATCTAAAAAGTCAAATCCAAAGATTGGGAAGGTGCAAACTGATGTTCTCATAGGAAAGTTTCTAACTCATGAGCTAGCCTTGAAGAAGGATGAGGAGATGAAAAAATGAGAAGGCAAAGGGACAAGAATGACAAAGCAAAAAAGACAACCTTAGCTCTCAAATCTTCATCTAAAGAAAAAAAAAACTAGAGGTTGTTTCAAGTGAGAAAGATAGTGATAAAGAAGAGGAGGAGTTGGTCATGCTTTCTAAAAGAGCAAAAGAGTTGATAAGGAGAAAAAAAAAAGATAAAAGAAGCTTCAAGAGAGCAACTCCCAACCTCAAAGAAAAAATGGGTAAGGTTACATGCTATGAGTATGGAAAACAACTCCAAGTTAAAAAAGAAGAAGAAAGGGGAAAAGGAGAAGAAGAAAAGCTTTAAAGCCACTTGGGATGACAGCTCAAGTGAAGATGATGAAGAGGAGTAAGTGGCAAATCTATGCTTCATGGCATAAGATGACTTTTCAAATGAGGTAAGCTCTTCACCCCATTCTTATGAAAATTATGATGAATTAGATGATGTAGATGATGAGCTCTTAGAAGCTCTTACTTTAAGATGTGACAAATACAAGTCGCAAATGAAAAATTACAAAAAAAATGCTCCAAACTAAAGGATGAATTTAAATCCTTAAATGATCTTGTAAGTGAGGTGAGGACTTCTAATGAAAAACTCAAAAAGTTTATAGAAAGTCATTTAAGTCTTCATCTTCTCTAAATTCCTTAAGAAAGGAAAATGGTACCTTGAAAGGAGAGGCAATTAAGCTTAGAAATTCCATTTTTAAGTTTTATAAAAGGAATGAAGCTTTATATACATTAATTGCATCTCAAAGACCCCATTAGTTAAACATGGTCTTGGCTTCAATGAAGCCTCCTCATTATCTAATCCCCTCTCACTACCTTCATTAGAGCTTCAACACTTTAAACATTTAATATTGAAGTAGTTGGGAGGAAGAGTGTTCATAAAATTAAGCCATCATTGCCTAAGGGCAAAAGGAAGGCACATCAAGGCTCAAAGCCTATGCTAAAAAGGGCTAACTATGCATACATTTACACCAAGAAACATGTTTACCCCAACTTACACGAAAAGTTCACTTTTACCCCTAACCATTCATGCACATGCTCACACTCACATCATCATGGTATGAGAAGTACCTGTATAGGAGAAAAACTCATAAGTATAAACTCCAATATCATTATTGCATGAAGTTTGGTCATATTAATATTCATTGTTATATTTGGAAGACTCACCTCAAATTGGAGGACCCTTCTAGGCCTAACCCTTAAGGACTCAAGTATGCTTGGGTACCTAAACAAAAATGATTTGTTTGTGTTGCGTAGGATTGTTTGGTAGCCACCAATGAAGTGAATAATTAACATGTGGATAGTGGATGCTCAAAGCACATGACGGGTAACAAAAAGCTATTCATAACCATAAAAGAGAAGGAAGGTGACAGTGTCACTTTTGAAAACAATGCCAAGGGTAAGGTAATTGACATTATAACTATTGGTAAGAATGGTTGTTATCTCATTAATGATGTTTTATTTGCATATGGTTTACAAAATAATTTACTTAGTGTAAGTTAATTATATGATAAGGGTAATAAAGTCACATTTGACCTTAGAAAATGTCGAGTTACCACTTTGGTGGATAAAAGATAGTCTTCAAGGGTAAAAGGAAAGACAATACCTACCTAATTGACTTAGACAATTTGGCTAACCAATCTGTCAAGTGTGTTGTGTCACTTAGCAATGAATCTTGGCTTTGGCATAGAAGACTTGGACATGCTAGCATAAAGCTCCTACAAAGCCTATCAAAGGAAAGCTAGTGGAAGGTCTTTCCAAGCTAAAGTTCTCAAAAGACAAGACATGTTGACCATGCCAAATGGGAAAGCAACATATATCCTCTTTTAAAGTAAAATATTATAAATACATCTAGACCTCTTCAACTTGTCCATTCAAACTTGATTGGACCTAATAGGAGTGCTAATTTAGGTAAAAAATATTATGTATTTCTCCTAGTTGATGATTACTCTAGGGTTACTTGGGTATCATTTCTAGCTTATAAGCATGACACATTTGATGTTTTTAAAAGTTTTGCAAAAAAAGTTTAAAATGAAAAGGGTTACTTCATTTCTTCTATAAGGAGTGCCCATGAAAAAGAATTTCAAAATGAATCTTTTGAATCTTATTGCTTAGATAATGAGATTTTTCATAATTTTTCAACTCCTAGAACACCACAACAAAATGGTGTTGTAGAGCGAAAAAATAGAACACTAGTAGAGATGGCTAGGACTATTCTTAATGAGTATTCATTGCCTAATTACTTTTGGGCTAAAACCATCAATACTTTGTGTTACATTGCAAATCAGTTTTCAAAAGACTCATTCTCAATAAAACTTCTTATGATTTTGGAATGGTAAAAAGCCTAAATTGTCATACCTAAGAGTCTTTGGGTGCAAGTGTTACATCTTAAATACTAAGGATAATCTTGAAAATTTTGATTCAAAGACAAATAAAGGTATTTTTCTAGGATATTCCACCTCTAGCAAAGCCTATAGAGTTTTCAATAAAAGTAATATGGTTGTTAAAGAGTACACGAATATTGTATTTGATAAATCTAGTGAACTTAATCTTGGGAAATGTTCATTTGTTGATAATCTTGTAGGTGACTTTGAAAAATTAAAGTTGGAGTTAACCTCATGAGAGTTGGTTAAAAACCATAATGGAGTTAAGACATCAAGAAAGAAGAGGAATGCCAACCACAACTAGTGGAAAACCTCAAATCAAGATCTTTCCAAGGATTTGAGATTCTCTAAGCATCACTCAAAGGATCTAATTATTGGTGATACTTTCAAGGGTGTAAGTGCTAGATCTTAACTCAATTATTTAGATAATAAACTTGCATTTGTTTCTTAATTTAAGCCAAAATCTATTAATGAGGCTCTTGATGATGAGAGTTGGGTGATTGCTATGTAAGAAAAACTCAAACAATTTGAAAGAAACAATGTATAGGAACTTGTTTCTAGGCCTAAGGAACACCCTATTATTGGATGCAAGTGGGTGTTTAGGAATAAGTTAGATGAGTAAGGTTTCATCACTAGAAACAAGACTAGATTGGTTACAAAGGGGTACAACCAAGAGGAAGACATTGATTATGATGAAACCTATGCCCTCATAGTAAAATTAGAGGCCATTAGGATTCTTTAGGCATATACATGTCACATGAATTTTAAACTTTTTTAAATAGATGTTAAAAGTGTATTTTTAAATGGTCACATTGAAGAGGAAGTTTATGTTAAACAATCTCCTGATTTTGAATATCATGTTTTTCCAAATCATTTTTTTTAAGTTTAATAAAGCCTTGTATCGTTTGAAATAAGCTCCAAGAGTTTGGTATGAAAGACTTAGTTCATTTCTTTTGTAAAATGATTTTCAAAAAAGGAAGGTAGATACAACCTTGTTGGTTAAAAGGCACAATCATGACAAACTAATTGTACAAATATATATTGATGATATTATATTTGGTGCTATTAATGAATCTCTTTGTAAGAATTTTGCTAAGTGTATGATTAAAGAATTTGAGATGACCATGATGAGAGAGCTTAAGTTTTTTCTTGGCCTACAAATCAAGCAAACCAAAAAAGGGATTTTCATCAACCAAACTAAGTACACAAATGATATATTCAAGAAATTTGGCATGGAAGGATACAAAATAGCAAAGACACAAATGAGTGCCACTATCAAACTAGACAAGGATGAATCGAGTAAGTCTGTTGACTAGAAGAGATATAGAGGTATGATTAACTATTTACTATATCTTACTACCTATATACCTGATATCATGTTTAGTGTATGCATGTGTGCTAGATTTCAATCTTTCCCTAAAGAATCTCATCTTAATGTTGTTAAAAGGATTTTTAAATATATACATGACACGTTGCATTTAGGTTTATGGTATCCTAGAAATTCATCCTTTAACCCTATAGGATATTCAGATGCGAATTATACCGATAGCATGGTAGATAGAAAGAACACTTTTGGAACTTGTCATTTCATAGGAGAATGCTTAGTGTCTTGGTTTAGTAAAAAGCAATTTTTAGTTACCTTATCCACTGTTGAAACAAACTATGTGGCTGCGAGTTGTTGTTGCACCAAATTCTTTAGATGAAGTAACAATTAAAAAATTATGACAATGTTATTGATCACATTCTCATCAAATGTGAAAGTAGTGCAATAAATCTTTCAAAGAATCTTATCTAACACTCTAGGAGTAAGCACATTGACATTAGACATCATTTTCTTAGAGATCATGTTTAAAATGGTGATGTAATGTTAGAGTTTATTGACACTAATCATCAACTTGCGAATATTTTCACTAAACCTCTCAATGAAAGAAAGATGAACTTCATTAAGAAAGAGCCAAAAATGCTTGATGGAAGCTCCCTGGAGTGAAAACTGGATCTTTTATAATGTTCTTTGTTTGATGTTTTATTTTGAATGATTAATAGCTATATTTGATTATTGTGTACTATAATTCTTTGGATGTCTTAATTCTTTAATGCAAATGTGTTTCTCTATGTCAATTTCCATGAATTAAACATTAATATATTAAGATATCAATTGAAACCAAACACGACCCAAAAACTTCTTTAGTCAAATATATTTGGACTCTTCCCAACTGGCTTCTTCAATTTAGTGATGAAGCATAAGGAGGAGGTGCAGATGAAGAAATTATTGACTGTGGAGATGATGATAGCTCTCCAATCTTTTAATTTTTTTTCTTAAGATTATAGTATTTTCTTTTCTTTTGTTTCCTTTGTTTCCTTTATAAGTATGTGATCCCACAGTTTTTCTATAAATAAAAGTGTTTGCAATTTATATTTCATATACTTGTTTATCATGTGTGATTGCTCTTTTATTCCAATTTATGCTTTATATATATTTGTCACTTATGCACCTTTTACTTAAAATTTTCAAAGTCCACTCTTTTTTTTTTGTTTTGCCAAAGGGGAAGAGAAATAATAGTAAATAATTTGCATGACATTTTATTAAGGAAAGTATAAATTGAGGGGGAAAATCTAACTCAAAATATAAATCTTTGACAAACTTAATTGCTTAACAAGTATTCTGTTAAAAATGTTGACCATCTCAACTTCACACTCATGCAATTCATTTTTCTTTAAGTAAAATCAATCTAAGTTGCCAAAAAAAAAAAAAGGGAGATTATTGGACTAAGTTGGTCAAATCTAAGTCAAAGGACTCTTTTGTTCTTGACAATGACTATTGATAGGTACTAATATCTTGTTTAAGTATTGTTTTTGTAGTTTTTAAGTTTATTTTCATTGAAAGTTGGATGAAAGTCTAAATCTCTAACAGTAAGTAAGACATCCAAATTTGTGGTTAGAAACTTCTAAATCGCGACTGCAACATTGCAACAAGGATGGATGAACTTGGACCAGATGAATTCACAGAGGAAATCGCAGCCACGATCCAACCAAGGAAGACTTGAATGTCATACATAGAGATTCGCAATAGTGTTCACGTCTTGAGTCACGACCGCGAATTTTGTAGTTGAATGGAGGGAACCAAGTCTGCAACAATAACATGCCAAGTGTTCAAGATGACTATTGGAAAATCAAAATTCACAAGTCCAACAAACCTATTGCAACAGCTACCCATAGGACTGATCTCTCCTCACCAAATAAAAGGATTCGCGGTCCCTGTCACGTCTAAGAGGGATCTTAATTGCGACTGCAACTTTTAGTTGATTAATTAAATACAACAACTATATTTCTTATAACACCAATAACAGCACGTCACGTGGATTAGTCGTTGACACAAAACGGGGTTCTCTACCACGATTTCGATCTTCCTACTGCAAATTGAAAATTCGCCACTACGAAATGCTAGTTACGACAACGAAATCAGTCTGACAGATATTTAATATAAAATTTACCTAGTTTATTTTACAGATTTCGACATAGTTTATTAGTAAAATCTATTTGGTGTTTGTTGCCTATAAATACTTCACCAAACAAACATGAATGAAAGAAAATTTCATTAATTATAGTCAAACTCTTACAAATTTACTTCACAACTTCTTATTCTTTATATGTGAGTTATTGTTGTTGGGTGTAAGCATTAAACACCATTGTAATTGAGTTTGAGAGTTAGCCTAACTGTCAAAACGCTTGTAATAAGTTGAAGTGTGAGTTTTTGTGAAAAACACTTCAGTGAGGTTTTTTTTATGAGCCTTGAAACACAAATTATAAAGTTGTGTGTGAGCCAGTAAAACACATTGTACAAGTTTGATATGAGTTTGGAAACACCACTTTGAGTTAGTAAAATACCCAATTGTGAAGAATTGAAGAGTGGACATAGGATTTGTTAACACCCAAACCACTATAAATATTATGTGTTTTTTTTTTCTACTTCTCATTCAATCTCTATTCACTTTATCTTCCTTTTAATTTTTTTTTTAAAATTTCCATCAATTCAATCTTTTTCATGGTGTTAAATGATCAATAAATTATTTATAATTAATAAAAGTGAGTATGTATTTTGAAACATTTTTTAAAAAATAGTGGATGATTTTGTGGGTAGAGATTTTATTTTTGGGAGACGTAAGTGTTTTAAATTAAATTATTTTTTATATAATTTTGATTAAAAAAACAAGGTAACGAATGGGCTTTTGAATATTAGACGGACCTCGGTTGTTAGGCCCATCGAGTTGACGCCCAACGACAAGTGTGAAAGCTTTGCCCTCTCCCTCGAGTGGACTGAAAATGGAAGAGCGGTTGGAGCTTGATTTCCTTGTTAAATAACTTATCATTCCATTTCTAATTTTCCATTTAACAAAAAATCCCCGAAATCCAAAGGGGTAAATGTCGAAATCTTGCCCAAGAATCATACACGGACTCCTTAGACTTCACCATTACCAGAATCATTATCATACTACTGCTACTACTTCTCTGGCGTCTAGAATCGGCACCTCACTTTCTAGATCTTACTCAGATGGGTTCTCCAATTCTAATTCCAATCCTATAATCCAATCATGGTTAGCAAAACCCACTTCCACTTCCACTTGCTCGTCCAATCATGTGGGTTTATTTCAGATAGTGTCATCTGCTGCAAAACCAAATTTATCATCTTCGCCATCCAAGAATTTGACATTCCAATTCCATCCCTTTGCTTCTTCTTCTTCTTCTTCTTCTTATAGGTATGGGGTCAGACACAGGCTTTTGTTCTCTTCTAAGACTAGTGCTTCGGATTTTGGGAAAACGGTAAAGTCCAATACTTTTGCTAAAAAGGTATTCGAGAATCCGGCCACCGCTGTTACCTCTATTTTCTCCAGGTATCGTCAAGCCATTGGGCTCCAAATTGATGCTTTTTGGAAAAGGAATTTTCTGTTTCTGGCAGGGGCAGGAGGAATTCTGGTGTGTGCTTTGCTTTGGAGAATCATGTTTGGGATTGCCAGTACTTTTGTTGGACTTTCTGAAGGCATGGCCAAATATGGCTTCCTTGCCCTCTCTTCTGCCATTGTTGCCTTTGCTGTATGTTCCTTGTTCCAATCCACTTATTATTTTTACTTTCTCTCATTAACCATTCCCTGCTCCATCCTATTCCTAAGATTTATTGATGCGCATCGCCATTGTATTCTTTAGATTGAATCAATACTAGGTAGCATCCCCAGTTAGTGCTGAATTCCTCTTGTTAATTACTTCATCATTAACATTTTCTGCATTGCATTACAATAATGGTGATATTAGCATTTGGAGGATGAAAATACCTTCAAAGGCATCCCTTTTTTGCTTGGGCAATTTTTCTAAGACAACTTTTATTGTTTAGCGATTTGATGAGAATCGAGAAATGCTTAATAGATAGGTGTCCTGTTTGCAAATAAGAGAGATGGAGGTGAATTATTGATAAAGAACCTGCTAGGTAACCTGCCCTAGATCATTATATGAATTATTAACTTTGCCTAAGAAAGCTAGAAGTCAAGTTGTAGAAGATCAGATTAGAGCCCTAAGGAAACTAAATCCATAAAACCCTAGCCTTGAAGACGCCACAAAGGTTAATCACTCTTTGATAAGTCTAGATTTTGTATTCTACCAAGAATATAAGAAAGTAAAGCAAAGCTTGCCAAAACACAATGGTTGCATTAATCTCAAAGTTATGTTTACAATGTTTTGGGGGCCTTTTTATAGGCAAATACAAGAAATAAATATTCCTAATTAGCTAAAAGAAACCCTAGGATAAATAGGAAACTTAGTTGCCTTAGCTAATTACAATACATAAGAAAATAAGTCACTTAGCTAGGAAAACACAAAATCTGTCGTTTTGGAATACATGGCTGTGTAAATCTTTACATGGCCGTGCGAAGATTTACGTGGCTGTGTAGAGCTGCAATTCCATTTAGATGCTTTTTGCGATTCCCTTTTACATGGCCATGCACTTCAATTACATGGCCGTGTAAGCTTTTAAATGGTCGTCTAAACTTTTACATGGCCGTGTCCTCCTGATCGTGCGTATCCAAAACTTTCTGTTTCTCTGCACAGGAGTGCTTTTGGCCATGTGAGGCTGAGTATATGGCTGTGCTTGTGGCCCTGTAGATGTGCATATGGCTGTCCTTGTGGCCATGTAATCTGCAGAATCAGCTTCTTCACCATCTTTGACATAGAGATAGGTAATTAATCTTGGTAACACCTTGCTTCGTTAAAAATGATCTATTTCTCATGCATCTTCACAATTAGACCTTGCAAAGCTTCCTTTCATCCTTTTAGCCTTTGCTTTAGTCATTGGTTCACCAATTCCTTGCAATGGATCTTTTATAGCACTTTGATCTCTATCGATCATTTTCATCATTGTCAATTGATAATGACCTTTTAGTGCTTGGTGTCTGTCACTATTTAAACCAGTCTTGGCAGAGAAATATAGAAATGGTGCTTAGTGCTTCTAAGAGTTCTCCCTTGTGCAACTAGGTGCAAAGAGATGTGTGATGCCATTCCATTGGCAATCTTTTGAACTAGTTTAAGAGAATAACGTTTTTGTAAGCTCTTGAAAATATAAAATATTCAGTGGATAAGGGTGAGGATATGTCATCACTGCTGTTCAATTTGGTTAACTAGGTTATTTGTTTCTGTATTTTTCTTGTGGAAGTTTGTGGATGGTACTCCTATCTTTAGGTGAATAACAACTCCTTTGGTAATTCTATTAATACCAAGCTTCCTTTGTTGCTAAAAGAAAAAAAAAATGAGATAGTTAAACTGCTGTCAACCTAATATGTACTATGTATACCTATTTAACAACCAATGACAAGCATGTAGTTCTCGCTGCGATGATTTAACCTCAATGCTAGTTACACTGCTTACTTTGTAGGAACTAGACATGTGATTCTCAACATAGCTTTGAGCACCTACTGACAAGAAAACTGCTGAAAATGTAGATTCTGTTTATAGTCAGGCACTCATACTTCAGAATTCCAACAATTGTGCTATAGCTGAAATATATGTCTCACCATCATTTTCAGTCATGTTTGCTAGAGCATGGTGCACGTGAAATCCTCACATGGGTAAAAAATGTGTTGCAGATTATAGGGAGCAATTGTTCTGCATTGTTACCATAGAAGAAGCACACATCCAACTTACAGATTACCATTTGCATTTTTTTAGGGCCTATATATCCGCTCTAGGATCACAATCAACCCTGATAAAGTTTATAGAATGGCTATGAGGAAGCTTAATACTTCTGCTGGGATTCTTGAAGTTATGGGTGCTCCTCTCGCAGGCACAGAGTTAAGAGCCTATGTGATGTCAGGTGGTGGAATTACACTGAAAAACTTCAAGCCAAGGCTTAGGAGTAAACGGTGTTTTCTCATCTTCCCAATACAAGGCTCTGAGAGAAAGGGTCTTGTCAGTGTTGAAGTTAAGAAGAAAAAAGGCCAGGTTTGCTTCTGTACTTCCTTCCCTCTATTTGTTATTATCATGTTATGAAGCGTGTAAGCTTTCATTTTCGAGTAATCCTTTGTGTTGGGATCTTGTGACTTGACTCCCTGACCATTTATTGAGTTTCTACTAAATCAATTCCCTGCTCTGTGTGATAAAGAGGAATATAATTAATTAAATGCTTAGTCATCCTGTCGTATATTTTTGGACCAAGAAAGAATGTATCTTGTTTGTTATACGATAGTACAAGCCAAATGCTCCCTGAACCAAATTAACCATTCATATGTGGAATGAATTCTGCAGTTGGAGAGACCACATGTCATGTCACTTGTGAAAAGAACTTATCTGCATGGTGATCTCAGTGGCTAGTATAAGCATTCAGCGTTTCTTCAGTGTTCTATTCTAGTCAAGTGTTTAATAGAAGGGAGTGAAGGAAATGAACTTGGTTATAATTTGGACTTGCAATTTGAAAGAATTTTTAATTTATGTGGTCTCTATAACGAATATCGTTTTTCCTGCATATCACAGGGGAAAAATATGACAAACAACTCTAAATCCTTCTCTTTATTTAATTTACTCTTGCAGTTCTTTTTAATATACACTTTTGTGTATTTTGTGCACTCTATCCTTGCGGTGGTGTTATAACATTAACGAATAGTCACCTCAAGAGATTATGGAAGGCAAATGTGAGGAGGGATGGGAGTAATCCATGGTCATTCACATTCTCCTCCACTACAGGTAGAGGTGATAAAACGCGATATCCTGGTGCTTTCTGTGCACAACTGTTCCTGCATATTATCTCAAATATCTCAGAGCTGCTAGTGCATGCATTTCTGAGACCCTCTTTTCTCTTCTTAGACAATGAGGAGCATAGATTCTTAAATTCTAATGTCATGATTTTATTATTTTGCTATGCAGTATGATATGAAGCTATTGGCAGTGGACATTCCCATTGCATCAGGACCTGACCAGAGATTATTTCTGATTGGAGATGAAGATGAGTATAAAATTGGTGGTGGATTAATATCTGAGTTGAGAGATCCTGTTGTGAAAGCAATGGCAGCCAGTAAGGAATTTGATGATATCGATGACATTGAGGAAGAGGAGGATGCTGAGAGAGAACTTCAGGAAGCAGAAAGGAAGCACCGTGAGGAAATTGAAATGCTTGAAAAAGGCAGTTCATAGTCAGTGTTTATTGAGGATTTTAACAGAAACATGTTTCCTCGTTTCTTTTCTGTTTTGTTTTGTTTTGTTTTTTCCTGGATTTGTTTTTGAATAGATGCCAGAGGGTCGAGATGCCTTGCATCTATATCAGAGTTGAGTTTTGCATGGTTCTTTGACTGCTAATGTTGATCTTCAGAAATCTCAAAAAGAATAGTTTGAGACACTGCAATTGAGGCAATAAAAGCTTACAACTGAAGTAGTATGCTTAACTAGAAGTGCCACTTTCCTGATTTAGATTGCCCGCTTTTATTGTACTTTCTTCTTTCCCTTAAAATGTTAATCTTTATGGCGGTGACTTAAGATGTTTCATGGTCTTTTGAGTCTTTTAGGATGACATGTTTGAGTTCCCTTGGGTACTACCTACTAAATGAATGGAGATCCATAATCACAATGGAAGAGAGCAATAGCGAGGAGTATCAGTACTTTGGTTCATTTCTCATAATTCTTCAAACTTCTTGTGGAATATAGCTGTTGCTTCCATCTTCTCATGTTCGTTTACATGTGTAGTATCTATAAGTTTTTACTTAAACAAGCAGTTTTGACTTGGCTTATGAGCATGTTGCACCTTTTGTGCTTCCTTGGACCACCTTTTCGTATTTGAACGGTTATTAGCAGGTTGGCTGCATTTCATGCGGTGAGTATGCCAATGCTTGACCCACCCTGGCACAGATTGATATGATTTCAGTGACCATAGTGAACTGGCTCTGTTTGTCAAACTGGTTATCATGTAGCTAACAAATCAAACCAATTAAATTTGTTGGAATTGCTCGTTTTTCTTTCTTGTGTGAGAGCATTTACGACAGCAGCAACCATAACCAACAATGTTGGCATAATTACAAGGTAGGCGGAATTGTGAATTGGTGCAGTGGATCATTTACCATCAACCTACTTTGAATGGCCGACCGGCTTAAATTAAAGAGTTGGCCCCATTTTTAGAGCGCTTTTCTTACATGCATCATGACAGTTGGTTATACTGTGTGCTCCTAGTTCGTATTGTTATATGTATATAGGTAGATTATGAATTAGAAGTTCATATGTATATAGGTAGATTATGAATTAGAAGTTCGTAACACGTGTGAGAATTAAAAAATAAAGAGATGTGCTTTATACACTTTTTTCTTTTAGAGACAACTTTTTATCATTTTTTTCTTTCTTTTTTTTTTTTCAATTTTTTTCATTTTTTATAAATGAGATTTTAAGTGTTTTTATATATTATATATAATTGTATTAATATAGCACATAATTAAATTAATATATAATTATTTTATATTATTTAATTATATTATATTAATATAATTAGATAATTTATGTTATTATATATAATTATATAGAAATATTATATATAATTTAAATTATTATATTAATTAATTTATATTATTATTATATTAAATATTATGTTAATATAATTTTATTTTAATATAACATTAAATATTATATTATATTAATTTATGTTTAATATTATTAAATAGATTTTATGTTTTTTTTATGGTTCATTTATTACATGGTACAAGTTGATTACTTTAAATATACAAATTGATTTTTTGTGAATTATAGGTTGAATTTTTGTGACCTGCAGGTTATTTTTTGTAAATTGTAAGTTTATTTTGTATAAATTATAGATTCATTTTTTTATAAACTATAATTTTTTTTCTGTAAATTGTAGGTTTATTTTTTTTTTTTTATAAATTGTAGATTTATTTTGGTATAACTTTAAATTTATTATCAGTACATTATATATTCTTTTTTTTTTTGCAAAAAGTAGGTTCATTTTTTATAAACTGTATGTTCATTTTGGAATAAATGTAAGTTTATTTTTTATAAACTATACGTTCATTTTTTTTGTAAACTGTAAGTTCATTTTGATATAAATTATAGATTCATTATCAATAAATTATAAGTTCATTTTTTTAAACTGTAGGTTATTTTTTTGTAAACTGTAAGTTTATTTTTTATAGTTAGATATTTTGATATTTTGAATTTTTTTTTGTAATATTAACATTGATAAACCTACAATTTATATCATTTTTTTTTGTGAAAAAAAATAAGTCTATATTTTCTAAACATATGAAATAATAATAATAATAATAATAATAATATCAATGTACTCGGAAATAAAGAAAAAAAGAGATCTATAAAAGTATAAATATTTATATTTAAAATAAAAAAGAAATTTGTTAAAAAAAAATAAACAAATCATTAAAAAAAAAGAAAGTTTGTTTAAAAAAATAAAACTGTAATTACGAAAAAGATAAACTCTTTTATATTTGTTGTCATATGTGTTTTGAACTTTTAGACCATAAAATATTGTGAACATGAATTCATGATATAATTTGTGCATCCTTACCATCATTATAGTCAACGGTGAGGATGCATCTTATAATTTTCCCATTTTGGCTCTTTAAGATCAGTTTCAAGTCTGTTCCGTTTTTGTCTTTATTCAATTTGTTAAGTGTTAAGAAAATGACATGCACCTTGAAGTTAAAAGACACGATGCTGTGATGTTCTATATAGTACGGGAATGGAAACACAAAAATGGGGAAATATGGTAACAGATATGAAAAAATATTTTTTAAAAATTTATAAAAGAAAACGTGAGAGAAACATGAAAATAAAAAAATAAAAAAATATTTCTAAAATAAAGAGAGCGTGATTTAATAAAAGTTTTCATACTTCATTGGTGGTGGTGATTTCTTATAATGCCTTAGCCGACAAAAACAAGTTAAAGGACATAACCCTACCATAAACAAGTTAAAGGACATGACCCTACCATGTGATATAATTGTATGTAAGTTGAAGCTTAGTTTTGATTGTTGAGCAGCTAGTCAAAAATAGGAATGATATCTGCTGATCTCCCCACGTTGAATCATCATTTCCGTTTCCATAAAATTCAAATTCAATATAATTGATCTTGGGAACCATAATGAACAATAATTTTCAGGAGTATAGGAGTTGCCAAGAAAAAGTGCTTATAACAGCCTCCAGCAAATTCTAACCTTTTGTATGCTCAAGCAGATTGAATTATTTCCCTCTGTCAAACTGTGAAAGAAAGTGTTCATTAAAGATTCTTATCATTGTAAGAGTTGGTTATGCCAACCAAGATATCATCTTTCAAAGTCAAAGAATATTACCTTATTGCCTCTAGCGCTAGAGTTTTATGATTCCAACAGTAAGCTAGGCTTTAATACATTATGGCTTGTTGGTCGAGCTGTAATCATTGTTATAGCTGTTCTAGCTAACTCAATCGGTCTCTCCTTCCATCTCTCAACAGTGGAGGATATTTTGTAGTTCACTGTCAAGTAACAAAAATTTGTTTTTCGTGAGTTTGTGCTCTGCAACTAAAGTGCTTTTTTTGAGCATTCCCTGATTAATGTCAAAATTAATATTGCTTTGTTCTCAATCTTTTCAACATTCATATGATTAGTGACAGAAAATGGCTGGCAGGACTAAGCATTTTTGCAGCTTCTACTCCAATATTTGGTGATTTCTTTCTACTGCAAGGCTTTATATATACATTTGGGCTTACAAAACCAAACATTAGGGCAAGGATTTTGTATCATGTAAGTCCAATCTCTTGCTTTTTTTGGTTTATTATGGAAATGATAAAGTAATTTAAAATACAAGAGATGATTCTTTTATTTTGTCATTTGGTATACAACATATATCTTTTTTTTTTCATTTTTTTATTTGATCTCATCTAATTTAGGCGAAATCAGACCTACTTTTATAAATTATTTGAAAAATAATATTTAATTATCTGGAAAAAAATTTGGAATGAAAATATTTGAAAAAGATTCAAAATGGACCAAAGTCTTTGGCTGGAAATTCTGGAAATGGAAAATGATATTATTAGCAAGGATATAGAATTTTCATGCTTTGAACTGCATAACAAACCGAATTGTATGTTTCATGTTTCTGCTTCTAATGCATAGTTCAGGTTTACAGTTCAAAGCTATGCGCCAGTAAGTGGCATCCAATTTTTTATGATGCTGATAGTAAAGCAATTAGAAGCTAAATTTTTCTTTACATTTTTCTTTCTTTTTGTTCTTCTTTAGCTGAATGCACTGCTTTACAGAAGTGCAGAACAAAGAAGAAATGGAACCTTTTTTTTTTTTTCTCCTTTTTGGCCTTTTCCTTTATCATCAAATCTTTTTTCCTTGGATTCTTTATCATCCACTTTGCTTTTTGAACTAGTGCTTTCTCTAGTAAGTGAGCTTTGCTTTCCCAAAATGAAAAAGGTCAATCAACAGCACCTTATTATTTATTTTATACTGTTTTAAAACCAATTCTGTTCTGTTCCGTATTATACTTTATAATTAGGTAGCAAAGATCCACTAATCTTCTCTACTACTATGGCTAATAATCTATTCTTCCCCAGGCACATGTTATGCTAACTTTTTTTATTTCTTGTCCTTTCTTTTCCTTCTTGTTCTTTACTTAGCAGCCAAGAGAGCTCCAGGAACTGCTCTCAAGTCAGACAAAGCTTACTTAGCTGATTTTCATACTAAGGCATCGTCATTACCAATGAAGCTCCTATCCTCCGTTTCTAGACTTGCTTTCCTAGTCTTCATACTGTCTATTGTTCCCCAGATTATTGCTGACCTCAACTCTGATGCACAAGCACTTCTTGATTTTGCTGCTGCCGTTCCTCATGTCCGACAACTCAACTGGAATATTTCTGCCTCAGTTTGCTCTTCATGGGTAGGAATTACTTGCAATTCCAATAGAACTCGTGTTATCGCTGTCCATCTTCCTGGTCTTGGACTTTATGGCCCCATCCCAGCCAACACCATAGGAAGGCTTGATGCTCTCAGGATACTAAGCCTGAGATCCAACTACCTTAATGGGAATCTCCCTTCTGATGTCCCCTCCATTCCTTTACTTCAACGTCTATACCTCCAACATAATAATTTCTCTGGTTCTTTTCCTGCCTCACTGTCTCTTCAACTCGTTGTCTTGGATCTTTCTTTTAACTCCTTCACTGCTAGTATTCCATCCTATATCCAGAACGTGACACAACTTTCTGCTTTATACCTCCAAAACAATTCATTCTCTGGACAGATACCCAATATCAACCTTCCAAAACTCAAGCTTTTGAACTTGAGCTTTAACCACTTGAGTGGCTCAATTCCTTACTCTCTTCAGAAGTTCCCCAATCATTCATTTGATGGGAATTCTCTATTATGTGGACCACCTCTCGAGCATTGCTCCACAATCTCCCCTTCTCTTTCTCCTATTTACATTGCTAGCTCACCAACAGTATCCCAAATTCGGGCTCCCACTCCAAAGAAGAAACTAGGAACAAATTCAATAATTGCTATAGTCATTGGGGGATGTGCAATGCTTTTTTTCATGGTTGTAGTCACCTTTGTTTGCTGTTTGAAAGGAAAAGGTGAAAGAAAGAGTGTCTTGAAAGGAAAAGTTGATACTGAGAAGCCCAAGGATTTTGGAAGTGGTGTGCAAGAAGCTGAGAAGAACAAACTATTCTTCTTAGAAGGTTGTTCTTATAACTTTGATCTTGAGGATTTGTTAAGGGCTTCAGCTGAAGTACTTGGAAAAGGGAGCTACGGAACAGCCTATAAGGCAGTTTTGGAAGATGGGACAACAGTTGTGGTGAAAAGATTGAAGGAAGTTGCAGCTGGAAAGAAGGAATTTGAGCAGCATATGGAAGTTGTAGGGAGAGTTGGACAGCACCCAAATGTTGTGCCTCTCCGTGCTTATTACTATTCCAAGGATGAGAAGCTTTTAGTTTACAACTACATGCAAACTGGCAGCTTCTCTGCACTCTTGCATGGTATGATTTCTTCTGTTTTAGTCCTTCAAAATTAGCTGATTTCTATTTTTTTTTTTTGTTAATTTCTTGTCCTTACATGTTAGAGCACTAGATGTTTGCATATGTAGAGCATACTCTGCATCACTCAAATGAATTCGACTCTGCCATTCCTATTCCTTGGAGAAATATTGAACCATTTACCCCATTTTTATGCCATATCCAAATATAGGTAACAGGGGAACAGGAAGAAGTCCACTGGATTGGGATGCAAGAGTGAAGATCTGCCTTGGAGCAGGCAGAGGTATTGCCCATATTCATTCTCAAGGTGGTGTGAAATGTGTCCATGGTAACATCAAGGCCTCCAATGTGCTCCTTTTGCCTGATCTTGAAGGTCTCATCTCTGATGTTGGCTTGGCTCCCTTAATGAATTTCCCTGCGACTGTATCTCGAACGATCGGATACCGAGCTCCTGAAGTAATTGAAACCAAAAAAGTGAGTCAGAAGTCTGATGTTTATAGTTTTGGGGTAGTGCTTCTTGAAATGCTGACAGGGAAAGCCCCAGTTCAAGCTCCAGGGAATGATAATGTGGTTGATCTGCCAAGATGGGTGCGGTCTGTGGTGAGGGAGGAATGGACTGCAGAGGTGTTTGATGTTGAGTTGATGAAGTTTCAAAATATTGAGGAGGAGATGGTACAGATGCTTCAGATAGCATTGGCATGTGTAGCAAAACTGCCAGACATGCGTCCCACCATGGATGAAGTTGTTAGAATGATGGAAGAAATTCGACAATCTGAGTCAAAGAACCAGCTGTCTTCTGAGGTTGAGTCTAATGCTCAAACCCCTTGAGCGTTTTGAATTACAAGTTTCTCCAAGGAATCAAATTAAGCGAATCAGATACTGTCTGATAATATATTTCACTACCCTCTATAATATATAGCTGAAGCTAGGTTGTTATGATTAAGGATGTTAGGAAAATAAGGTTCCTTTCCTTGTTGATTCGTTAATTTCCAAATTATGGAATTGAAATGCATTCTCTTGAGCTGCAATTAGGTACTTGATTAATTAATAGCACTATTGAATTCAAAAAATCTAGACTGTACTGTTACAGTCATAATCCTACAAAGAACAGACGGTGGTTTGATATTAACGGTGGAAACTTTGAATTGCTGGCTAACCTCAAAAGAAAAAAGAAAAATAAAGATTTAAGTTTTTAGACATAAAGGTGACCACTAGTAAAACTTGTAATGGAGAGAGAAGAGAGAAACCTGTGTTGATTAAGGCCTCGTGGCAGCAACTGAAGGTGCAAAAGAGAGGGAGAAATCATATATCAGCATTCATCGGTTTCTCCATCTCCAGATGAAATGTTGCTCTAATGGTTAACTTTCTGCTGTTGCATATAAGGCTTGATTGTATTTGGCCTTCGAAATAGAGAAAAAAAAAAACACTATAAAACAAGAAGAAGAAAGAGAAATATATATGTGAAGAAACCTATGGGATTCACTTTCATTGATAGCTAGCATTAGCATATGCTGTAAGATATAATTAAGAATATCCATTCAAACTTGGGAGAAATCCCAGACAGAAAAGAAACAAAGAACTAATCAATATCAGGTGATTATCCTAAAATAGATTACAAGGAAATAATTTGAGGTATCTGTATCTGCATGAAATTGTTAGAAATGGCGTAACAGACAAAACACAAAATGCCATCTGCAGCCAGTTGAGCTTACAAATCAATTGCATGGCAAAAGAATATAACCTGTCTCTTCCTTGATATCAATACACACTCTTGTTCCTAACGAGCTTCTTAAAACAACAAAATAAGTCGTTAGTCACTGTGGGAATTTCTTGTGTATGAAACCAAATCTTCCAAGCCTGTAAACCAACAAAATAAGTCGTTGCCACTCTATGCTTCTTCCACTTTTGTCATTGGAGGGGACTATCCACTCGCTGCTGTGATTAGGTCTGAATATGCGAACCAAAAAACAAGAGGAGCTTTCATTGCTGCTGTCTTTGCAATGCAAGGAGTGGGAATCCTATTTGCAGGAGCTGATCCACAATAGTGTCCAAGATAATTATGGACACTTTTGATGCTTCCATTTAACAAGGAACCCATCCTATCTACTCAGCCAGAAGCAGATTTCACTTGGCGGATCATACTCATGTTCGGTGCAATCCCTGCAGCTTTGACCTTTTATTGGAGGATGAAATGCCTGAAACAGCTAGGTACACTGCCCTGGTTGAAGGAAACCACAAGAAGGCTGCTACTGATATGGCTAAGGTGCTTGAAAAAGACATTTATGTTGAAGAAACAGGTTCCGAGACGCTAATCCCACTTCTTCATATGGACTCTTCTCTTCTGAGTTCTTTAAGAGGCATGGGGTTCACCTTCTCGGCACAGCTAGTACACGGTTTTTATTAGATATAGCCTTCTACAGTCTCCAGTTAACCCAGAAAGATATCTACCTTGCGAGTGGACTAGTGAACAAGGCCTCCACAATGAATGCATTAGAAGAGATGTACCATCTCTCTAAAGCAATGACCATTGTCGCACTCCTTGCAACTGTTCCTGGGTACTGGTTCACTGTGTTCTTGATTGACAGGATCGGAAGCCACATAATCCAACTTGGTGGCTTCCTTTTCATGTCTATTTGCGTGGCATTTCTTGGAATTCAGTACAGTAATATCAGAGGAAAGAAATCAAAGTGCAATACAGATTCCAAAAAGGATTTCCACACTAGACGGCGACTCAAAGGAAAACAAGAAGGCAATCATTGGACTTGCAGTGGTAAATTTAATAGGATTTTTATTCTCTTTCCTGGTGCCAGAAACAAAAGGCAGGTCGCTTGAGGAAATCTCTGGAGAGGACAAGGAACTGGATGCCCAGACAACAAATCATCGGAATGGTAGAAACTATAATGAGATGGTTTAATTCTTAGGTGTACCTATTCCTTTTCTTCGTGATTGCAGGCTACAAGTATGCGTCCATATTCAATAAGAACAAACTTGTTTCATCTTTTTCTTCCTTGTAACAGATATAAACTAAAGGATGGGAAAAGAGAATCTACTTTGCATTGTAGCTAATGGTAGTCTAAGCATCCATTCCTAAATAAGTTTTCCAAGCAAAAAAAAAAGCAATGACATTATGGGTCTCTTCTGTACTTGTGTTTGGTATCCGCAATTTTAATGAAAGTGTAACTGTACTTATAATTCAGTAACAGCATGTCAATAGTGCATATCTAAATTTTTTCAATCATTATTCCTACAGGATCCCACTACTGCATCAAGGTTCTAATGTTACTTATGAATTTCTTACACTAGTTTATCCATCTTACATACAATAGCAAAATTTTGGTGATAAAAGAAAAAAAAAAAATCACAGCAGCAAACTAAGTAAAAAGATTCTCTTCTGTGTCCAGAATCATAAATTAAAGAGGGGGAAAACACACCAAAATTACAAATCCAACAGATATTTTAGTCCTCAATGCAATTTTCAGTTGCTTAGCTTAACTTCTTTTTTTTTTTTTTTACATTCTTTGTAGAAAAGTTGGCTATAAAGAAGCAAAGAATCATTGCAGTACATATTTATCCTTCATCTGTTTTATCAAATAAGAAATGAGGGTGACACAGAGCTGACAATTCAACCATCTGCACTAACTTGGCAGTGGGTTCAAAAGAAGCTTTCAAGGTTTTTGCTTCTAAACTGAGAAGAACTTCATTTATTCCCTTGAAGAAAAGAGGCAGGCCTCACATAAGTGAACCCCTTGAATGGATTGTCATTGGTTTTTGGGCAAGCAGCTGGAGAATCCAGGACTGGCATGTTAGTCCAGCACTCCTCAAAGTTGGCAACACAATGCTTACCTGCAACCTCTAGGAGAAAGCTTGGTCTAATTTCTCTTGGCTCCAATTTCTTCCAGTGGATTGAATGAAACCACTTGTGGGATTTTATCTCCTCACTTCCACATGGTCCACTACCAAGGCGCTTACTTGTTTCTTTCTTCAGCAGCTGAAAAAGAAAAAACACTTTCTGTTTTCAATTTTCTCAATAGTAGAAATCACTTCATGATTAAAAATAGTATGCAACGGAAGATGAAAACACCATGACTTCTTTTCTGCATGACCCTATAGCAACAATACTGCTCCAATAACAGAGATTGCATTTCAAGTTGCTAAATGGGTAATTGTTAATCCTTTTTAATTATATGTATTTGATCCTTAGAGGATATGCACTTGCACCAAGTCGGATAACATGAAAGCAGAATCCACCAGGTTTATAACTTTCAAGAGAACGAAATAAAACATGACGTGAAGCCAAGGCAACAAGAGAAAGTAAATTTACCCCTTTCAAGAGAGAATGTGCTTCACTTGACAAAAATGCTGGTAGCTTAATCTTATCCTTTATAATCTTCTGTTGAATTTTTTGTCTATTCCCACCTGTAAAAGGTGGCTGCAAAACAAGCAACAATAAAATGTAAAAGGCAAGCACTTGTAGCAGTCTAACACAATCCCTTACATGACAATAGATGTTGCAAAGAAACTAAAGGATGGGACAAAATGGCATTTCTTTTACCTACTAAGTTTGGAGTTCTATGGCTAATATAAAAAGGTTGAAAATTCTCCATCAATCTTTCTTTCAAAGTAACTCAAACTGGAAGGCAGTTACTAGCTTGTTTAACCACCTAACTAATTTAAAGGTTCTTTAAGCATATTAATTATACTAACAAAGGAACAACAAACCAAATAATTTGTAGAGCAAAACCCCCTAGGGATAACAAGCAATAGTGTAGAGCGTTAAAGAATTAACAGAAGTTCTCTCAAAAACATGAGCAACCAAAGATAGCAATGAAAGTTCAAAATCTGAGTATTTATATCCGTGAAGGATAGCATTTAAGTGATATTTTAGATCCCTCCAACCCAATACTGTGAGGCTAAGGCTGCTTGGCCCTGAAGACAAACAAAGTTCGAGAAGAAGTATAAACTGAAGTGGGCGTTTCCCATCAATACTACCACCGGTCATATATATTCTAATGTTAATATAAATTCCATAGCATCATATGATTAAATTTCATACCATGTTTTAAAAGTTGAAATATGCCTAGAATATTGATATAATATCTATTTCACTATTGCAATGGAGACAAATCAAAGTGCAAATTTGAAAATTCTTCCGAGCTTTAAACTAAAGCAAATAAATATTTAGAACATGAAAAGATCAATGAACCATAAATTTCAATTAATAAAACTGAAAATATTGCAGATCTATCAAAAGAATATTAACCTTTCCAGTAAGCATTTCATACAGCAGGATCCCCACACTCCACCCATCTGCAGCCTTATCATGGCCTTTCTTCCCAAGAATAATTTCAGGGGAGATATATTCTAGAGTTCCACACATGGAGTTTGACCTTGTATTTTCATCAAACTGCTTTGCAAGGCCAAAGTCTGTCAGCATTACCTGGTATCAAGCACAAGGTTAACACAACACTAAGAAAGCTAGAGATGTAAATTAAAATTTATACAGGTGCTTGCATGCTAGGAAAAAAAAACAAACACACACACACACACTCAACGCTCACACAAAGACACTGAATTAAGTTGTAGAATCATACATGTCCATCTGCATCTAAAAGAATATTTTCAGGTTTCAGATCCCTGTGCATTATGCCATTTGCATGGAGATGAGAAACAGCAGAAACAATCTCAGCTGTTTATATATGTGCTAAATCCTCTCTGAAAGAACAAAAAGTGCCAAAAGTTAAGTGGCTTGACGAATCAAGTTTTCACACTAATTTTTTTTTTTTTTAAAAAAAAAAAAGTACTGAAGAAGCATATATACCTGAACAAGCCTTGGAGATAGAGATGAAAGAAAAGATGACCCCCATTTACCAAATCAAGCACAGGGTAGAGTCTATATTTAGTCTGTACAAAAGGAAATAAATCTAAATGAGTCCTGTGCTTGACAAGAAAAGCTCAAAAAACAAATGATTACAATCAAATATATTGCCTAAGGTTGCAAAACAAAATATTCAAGTTAAGTCATGATAGTTAACTTCTAGCAGAAAGGCCTAAAATAGGTAAAATTTGAGGAAAATGTACAAAAGTTACTTCCTTACTTGGACTGAGAATCCTAGTTGCACAATGAAGGGATGATCCACCTTTGTTAAAATGTCTCTCTCAGATTTCATATATTCAGCATGATTTTTGTCCATGATCTTATCTTTCCTCATGACCTTCATTGCATATATCTCAGAAGTACCTATCCTCCTCACTTGATACACCTTTGCAAAAGCGCCTCCTCCAACAACCTTGAGAAATTCAAAATCGTCAAGCCCCACAGAAATTTCCCTGGAAGGCTTATTTTCAACATTGGTTTTACATGTATCAAAATCAACAAGAGCATGTTGTTTTCCTGAATCTTCAGTAACTGCTCGTGCAATCTCCAAGGAATCCTGATCCGAATCATGTAATGTGAGCCTACTGAGGCTCAAAGAATGATCAACATAACTTGAAGGACCCACCAAGGAATGGGAGCGTGCACCGATGACAGCAGGATCATTATAAAGTGATCCATCAGAATTATTGATGAGGTTGGTTTTTTCAGAAGTGGGTTGACCAAAGACATCAGAAAAATCAAACTCTTGATAATCAGAGGGCACAGTACCCGCATCCGGTTGTACGATTGGAAGAACCAAGTGATCGTGGAAGAGGCCGGACGAGTTATTAAACTATAATTATATCAAATAAGGAGCACGTGCGTGTCTAAAACAAAGAAAAGGCAACAACTTGGGTTCTAAAGGTTGACATTTTCAGAGAAGAATGCAGAGATGCGAACAATTGGGTTGTTTAAAAAGAGGCAATCCATGTATGAAACAAGAAGAGTTGTTGGAAGTAAGCAAACCAAAATCCAGAAAAAGAAGTCGGTTTTGTTGTTGTTTTCCGATCGAATGCAGAAAACAGTAATGGATGAAACAGCACTATTTGTTGATGATTGATGATTATTTCTTTCTGGTTTCAAAGGACAACGTTTTGAAGCCAGATTGAAACAACGACAAATCTATCTTCTTTCTTGTCCTCCCCATCTGAGCTCTAACAAATCCAAATCAAACTCACAATTCAATCGAAGCTAAATCCACCATCGCAACACCTTGCGAATCTAAATCATCAGAATCATCAAGAACATGAGAAGATTGACATCACAGGAGAGAAAATTAGCCTTGACGGCCACAAAACTAAATTTTCCAGTATCTTAAGGGAGGAAGACAAACCCTTGCTATTTTTCATTTATTGAGCTTCTTGCCATTTTTCTCCATTTGATCCAAAATGGTAGCAGTCCCTAATTCAGGGTCTTCCATCAAAAGATATTTTGCTGTAGATTACGTTCCATATTAGTTGAGATTGTTTGAATTTTTTTTTTTTTATCGGTGGTCATTGATTCCCTTGGTTAGGGTCGAGGTGGAGGATGACGTTGTTTAATTTTTTATCGGCGATGAGGTTGTTGAAATTGGGATTTGGAGGAGAGAGATGTTTTGTCTCGTATTGATCTTTGCCATTTCCTGGTGATGCGCATTAATCTGGTCTTTATTAAAATGAATTCAACCGGAAATAATGAACCAACGATTAGGAAGAAGGGAAATAATGTGTAGTAAAGAAATAAAGATACTCATATTGTTCTGATTTTCGTTCAGAAATTAATTGAAAAATGGAGTTTTTGAGAATTTTATTGAAAAACTTTTTCGTTGGTGTTAAATATAAAATGAAAATTTAAAGTAAAAATAAAAGTATTATTGATATTTTATATGAATTTAATATCAAAATTAACGAAAGTACTTATTAGTATAATGAGTTAAAAATCAAGATATTTAAATATAATTTTAAAATATAAAAAATAATTTAATTACATATGATAAAAGCCCAAGATTTATAGTAATCAACTCTAATAATAATAATAGTTCCCTTGGTCATGAAAATGCGACGGCTTGGTTCCCCAACCGAATTTCAGCACGTCTGCTTTTCCTCCACGCAACCTTTTTGTTTTCTTTTTTTAAGCTCATTATTTAATTATAGATAATGTTATTCGAATTTATTTTATATTTGCTTTTGTTTTTTTAACAACAATGTATTTACTTCACAGATTAACATCCTTTCATATATTTATAATTATGTTTAAGCCAAATTATGTGTCAACCTTCAATAATTATACTGTGTTTTTTTTAGAATAATAATAATAATTACTCAAAAATAGTAATAATCTATATATTATTAATTTTAATATCAAAATTAGTTTAAACCATTAATTATCATTTGTCATTAATTAATATATATTATTAATTTTAATCTCAAAATTAATTTTAAACTGTTTCTTGTCATTTATTAAATAATTACTAGTTGCAGAGTTTTAAGTTATTACTTATCATTTATTAAATAATTATTAGTAGCAAATTTGTGCACCGCGTGAAATGATTTTAATAATAAAATTTAAATAAGTTTATTATTTATTTCATTAAATAATTAATTAACTAATTGAATAATTAATTATAATTTTATAAAAAATTTATTATTAAGTAAAAAAAATAATAAAATAAAAATTTTATAATTTTATAATTATGTACAAAGATAATTATAATATTATGAACTTATATTTTCAATCTTATGTGATAAATTTTAAAAGAAAATTTATTAAATTTAAATAAAATAATTTCTCATAATCAATCAAATAAATAATATTATTAAATATTTCATAATAAAAAATAAAATTAATAAAATTGTAAATTATGTATATGTAAAATAATTATAACAAATAATTATTTATTAATTTATACATTTAATTTTGTGTAACATAGTTTTAATTTATATATTTAATTTTGTGTAGTATAGTTTTAAGAGAAAATTTATTAAATTTGAAGAAAATAATTTTTGATAATATATTATACTGCATTTAACTCTTATATACTTATAATGTTGAACAATTAATGAAATTAGTTTAAAACTTAATTTCTTATTTAAGTAAAATTTACTTTTAGGTTGTTTAAAATGTTATTTTTAGATGTTCTGTTTAGAATTTGTTTATATGTTTTTAACCTTCTATTTAGAATTTGACTATTTAAATTTTTAAATTTTTTACTTACAAAGTCTTTTTTGATGACCATTTTTTTTCTAATTTCTTATTTAGAATTTTTCATGGTAGTTTAACAATTGTTTAACAAATAACAATTTTTTATATGATCTTAACTTTATGTTTATAATTTTCACTATTTAGATTTTTTTAATTTTTATTTAAAAAGTATTTTTAATGACAATTAATATTTTTGATTTCTTATTTAGAATTTTTTAATATAACAATTTTCTATTACATAATATAAAATAATAATATATGACTATATTATACATAATTATTTGACAAATTACAATATGACAAATGACAATCAATTATTTACAATTAATTTTGAGACTTGAATTAATAAAATATATTGATGATTTATAATACAGTCATGTATCATTATATTACTTTATGTTTATAGAAAATTATTATATTATAAATTTATAAACAAGAAATTAAAAAAGTCAACAACCATATAGAAAAATAAATCTTTTAATAATAAATTAAAAAATATAAAAAGTAAAAAATTCTAAACAAAAAGTCAAGATCATATAAAAAATTTTAAATAAAAAAATAAAAATTCTAAAAAATAAAAATTCTAAATAGAAAACGAAGATTTTACATTAATTGTATTTATTATTGAAAATTCTGAGTACATAAAAGTAAACGATAATATAATAGGTTGTTATGAATATATATATATATATATATATACACTCTCTTGAGGAAACTTATTACATAATTTTTTTTTAAAAAAATATATGTACATTTATTATAAATTTATAATATTTATTATACATAAAAAAAATAATAATAAATGTGAATTTTAATTATCTAATAATACATTAAATATTTATGATTATAATTATTAAAAAGCATAAATATATTATGACTAATATGTAATGCTTCATATTAAAAATAACTTCCTTTTTCTTCCAGCGATGATACTAACGATGTATAGCGCAGCTTGTGCCAGGTATGTAATGCTTCATATTAATATTATCAATATTAAAAATGTAGTTATACAATAAACTATCAAAATGTAATAATTATCATTATTACTAAATTTTAATTAAAATATATTATAACTTGTTACAATTGACCAATTTATATTTTATAATAAAAATTTTGCCAATACATAAATATATAATTTTTATTTTAATAAATTTACTATTTAAAGTATGTTAATTATTTATCCATAATTGTTAAACATATAAAACACTACATTTTTTTACTTTTTATTTATTAATTTTTATGAAATATACTATATTGACACATTAATTAATAACTTTTCAATATGAATTATTAAGATAATAAATACCCTTTTATTAAAATCAATAAAATAACAATAGTTATTAAATTATTAAAGTAATAAAATAACAATAGTTATTAAATTATTAAAGTAATAATAATATTAACATTATTTATATTTAATAAAAAATGAGATTTTTTAACAATTTTATTGTTTATATTTTCTTCATTGTTTTCTTAATTAAGTTTTAAAAACTAAAAAAATAAAAAAAAAGTGCTTCTTTTATTTTTTTTTAAAAAATTCCTTCATGTAAAAATCATGGTGATTAAGGAATCACATCAATTAATTAAATATGTTTTTATAAAAGTATAATAAATAAATTATTGTAATGTATTAAATTTATCAACTTATAATATATATTCTTTATTTAATAATTTTATTCAAATCAATATTTAATATAATCTTTTTATTATTTAATTAAAAATATGATATAATATTTAAACCGAACGCTAATGCTAGTAATAATAATAAGTGCGTGTAGTTGTTCTAGGCTTCTCAAATACGAGCACCAACTCAAAATTTGCTACCCAGTTATATAATCCTAGCACTAGCAGAAATATATAATTAATTTATATGCCCAAAGTTCTTTTTGGTTATTTATTTAACATTCTGAGGAAAAATTTTATTTATTTTAAATATATAATAAGAGAATGATATATATAAATATTTTAATTAGCTACTCAAATCTGCAGTGAAATTGACTTGCCTGGAAGTTTGTTGAATCTTTACCTCTGAAAAATGAGAAATAAAGTGCTGGACGTTCAAAGCCGCTTATAAACATTTATTCAGAGCTGAAAGAAGCATAGACGAGGAGGCATTTAATGCTGCTGGAGTGGATATTCGATGTACCTCATTGTTTGGCCCAACACTGATATACGTTCATTAGAGTATGGAATCCAGAGGACTTTGCATTTCTGTGTCTTTACTGTCATCAGTTCAATTTTTTTTTTTTAAAAGTTATTGGTCTTTTGTTGGACAAGGGATCAATCAAGATTATGCTTCTAAGTTTTGGGTTTTAATGTTCTTAGTGATTAGAACTTTGGGTTTTTACTGTTATTTAACAAAGGAAAAAGATTAAACTTTTTGGTTTTTTTTTAATATATATATTTGGCTGCTGAGAAAAACATCTTGATTTTTTTCATGTGGATTTGATCCTGAATATAGCTCTTGTTCTTGTTGGATCGAAATAATCTATACAAGAGTAATTTTGACATTTTATTTAAATCTAATGGCACCATTAATATCACTGAATATAATATTAATTAATGAAATAATTAATTGCATCCGACGGAAGCAGCTGCCTTTGCAAGCAACCCAAATAGCAGAAATGGAGAGCAGAAAAAAGGGCTGTGATCACTATCCAATACATAAACCTCAGAAGGTGGCCACTTGTTTATCATTGCAACTTGTTGCTCAGGTTTCACCACATGGTCTTGCGTTGTTTTTATGTACACTCGCTTCACCTTCTCTATGCTATCTTCCTCTTCCTTCTTGAACCTTGCTGTTGTTAATGCTAGGATCGGTCCTGGCCTCAGAAGCATGGATGCTAATGTAGAATCCTATTGCACGTAGGGCAACCACTCAATGAATATGTGTATATTATCGATGAACTCATACACCATAATTATGCATATATTTGTCTTATAACGTAAGCGTTCAACAATTTAAATCATGACATTTTTTCTTTTTTTTTTTTAATAATTATTGTATTAAAAAAAAAGTAGAATATAATTGACAGACAAATGAAGATTGATAGATCACAGATAAAAAGACATTCCCAAAGGGAGAGTGCCTGACATACAAATACACCGAAAATCTAAATCCAAACCCATGTTCATGATGGATGAAATTAAGTAGAACCTATTTCCAAAAATTAGCCCAACAGAAAAGGGTGCTCAACTTATATATATACAATACAATAATCCAGTAACTTAGCGATGTAGATAAATACCACTCTAAATAATGATAATAAAATCATATATAACTTCAGGTTGCAATCCATTAATGTAATTTCTTTTTTAATACTTACAAAAAAAAAGGATAAGGGGCATTGATACCAAATAAAAGCATTGATATGGAAAATCTTGCTTCCCATGAAAAAGGAAGTGAGGAAGGGGTTGTGGGGGAGCATAATATGCACATCACATCACAAAGAAAAAAGGGGGGAAAAAGAAAAGTAGCAGGCAAAGGATGCCCATATAGACACATTTATGCATATGCATTTCTTGATGATGTTATTAATATTAATATAAAAATAGAAGGGCATAATAATACCTCTTGTGGGCTCATTTGATAGATAATTTGGCGTTGGAATTGTTTCTTGACAATAGCAGTGGTAGGAGGGTGATCACATCCCAGTCCAAATCCTAGCTCATACACCTCACCAAATGAGGATAGATCAGGCACTCCCTGTTATCAATTCCCGCATACATATTCACTTCAATTATAGCATAATAATGTAATCAACATCAAATTAATATTTCTTTTGTTCCAGTTGTTAAATTATCAATAAAAACCCATAGTAGCTAGGTAATCATTTTCCCATCTAATGTCAATCATGTGTGCTATAGGGTGAGCCTGAAAAGTATGCTATTATGGTGAAAAGGGTGAAAGAAAAAAAAAATGTGCAATAGGTGAAAAGGGTGAAAAGAAAAAATAAAAATGTGCAATGCCCTTTTGTCGGTTAACCCCATTTAATTTCCTCGGAAACAACAGAAAAATATAAAGTATGCTGTTATATGTGCATGACGACAAGTGATAAAGTGATGCTCTAAATAGATTATACAGAGAGTTGCTAAAACCACATTTACAATATTATCTATACAAATTACAATCAACTCAATTCTAATCTTATTGTTTGCTCTTTCATGCATTTTGTGATCGAAACAAAAATTTTCTGTTTAGATTCATTTGATCACTCATTAATTATTTAACTATATACCATATTTGTGTGCATATGTATAGTAAAACCATTACAAATTAATTCACGCGTTAATCAAAATAAAAATTTTTTTCGTAAATTTTTAAATCGCACTCTTTAGGCTGACTTAATCAATAACTAAATTTAGAAAACTAACAAAGAAACAGACTTTCTTGTTCACTTGGACTAAGAAACAGACTTTCTTGTTCACTTGGACTAACTCTTATAGTTATGAATGATATTAATTTTACCCCCTAAGCCGGAGAAAGCCGGCACAAGTGAGAGCTTCAAAGAAAGAACAAAAAGAAAGAGTAAATCTTATCCCAATTTCTGGCTTGTAAAGTTAGGTAGGTGCTGATGTAGCACGAGGGTCTGATTACAATAAAATTTCTATCAGCAACCTACTCAATCTGTTTTCTTATGGAATAGTAACGTTTATGCGTAGTGAACTCATCAAGTGCCTAACAACCCAATACTTCGTGCAGACAGTTGGCTAAAGCTATCATCTCTCGATATGACGGAGCCATCCCCATCAATCCCCAATATTACTAAAACATACATTATACATAACAGAGACCATTATAATATATCAATTTCCATTATACAACATCTTGCTGGAACAAACTCAAGAACATGGATGCGGTGGGCAGCAGCTAAAAGAAACTTACATGTTGAACATCTTCATCTGTCAAGTAACCAAACTTGAGCATGGTAGCAGCCACATATACTGCTAGCCTGATCTTCTTTGGGAAGTGGTGAGTCGCCTGCGTTATGCTTAGCCCTCCAGCACTGTGACCCACCAATATCACCTGCAAACATCCATCTACATACATAAAAGCAATGAAACATATGCAAAACTATATGTATATATTTATACCTAGGTGGAGAAATAAAGTTGAAAACCTGGTCATTTTCAGGTAAGGAAGACATGAAGTCCATGAGAGGCTTATTATAATCATCAAAAGAGAGGATATTATTAGCATCAGCTTGATCGATGCCTGCCCCTTTGAGGTCAACACAAGACACCCTATGCCCTGAATTCTCCATGAGGCATCGGATTTTGTACCAGCACCAGCTGCCTCCACTGATTCCATGTACCAGAACAAAGTGTGCCTTATTACTATAATTTGATGACAAGGGTTGTTCTGCTCTCATGTTATTGTTAATTGTCTTTGCCTCTTCTCCCATATGGTCTAATCTTAATACAAGTTATATGAAGATAGAGAGAGACTTAGGAAGCTAAGTATTTGTATTTATAGTTGGTATTATATAGTCATAGAGAGAGTAATGATGTTGGCCTTTATATAATGATTATTGGAAGCTTTAAAAAGTAGCAAAAGAGTTGTCTCTATAGGGCTAAGCTCTAGCTTAAGAAAATTTTTAAGCTTGGATGTGCACATTCAGACTACAGTACTCTTTCAGATATATTTCATATGATCTATATATGATCTTTACTCTGCAATATCAATGGCTCAAATTTGGCCATCGCCAAGCCACATGGGTACAAATTGCACTTCACTTTTGAGGAGCATTACATGTGCAGTATATTCATATCCTATGCCATTGCTTATGGTATCCCGTGCAGTGACTAATTAAAATGAAATCTATGGTATTTTGTTATGTGTATCTTTGGAATTGGCCATTTGTCATTCAACAGAAGAACAAGAATATTGGTATTTGGTGGATTAAAATAAATGATGTGGAAAGTGCATCTGTTGGGAATTTCTGCTATTTTTTTGTATCATTTTATTAGTCATTTGTTTGTTTGTTTATTTACAGATGCTGCAGGCTGAAAATTGATATTTTCTATTTTTTTTCTTTTTTATTAGATTATCTTTCCTTCATGCTTAGTGTAAAAGATGCACTACACTAAACACATAAATCAACTAATAAAAAGTTGTTTTAACTTTATCAAAGATCTTGAGTTTGAGTCTGGATATGCAACTATTTTAAAACTCCATAAAAAAAAGTGTTACTGTTCTAATAGTTTTATCCTACTCGAATATAAATTAGTTCTACACCAAAAATAAATGAAAATACCAAATGATTTGACAAAAAAAAAGATGCACTAAATTCTAGCAGTGATTACATGGCGAAGAAAATTAATTACTTCCTTAATATATTGTCTCTTGTTAAAAATAATTAACCAAACCAGCTAAATGGTGAAGAAAATTATTAAAAAAAAATCTGATTTACACCATAGTTTTCTGGTTGAGTCTCCAAGAACATGGGTTTCTTTACATTTTTCTGTGCATATGATTGAGAAACAGCTTGCTATCATGTCATGTGATGATGCTACATTTATATTTGACTTGAATCTAAATTAGTTCTACACCAAAAATATATGAAAATACCGAATAAAAGAAAAAGATGCACTAAATTCTAGCAATGGTTACATGGCGAAGAAAATTAATTACTTCCTTAATATATTCTCTTGTTAAAAATAATTAACCTAACCAGCTAAATGGTGAAGAAAATTAATAAAAAAATATGATTTACACCATAGTTTTCTGGTTGAGTCTCCAAGAACATGGGTTTCTTTATATTTTTCTGTGCATATGATTGAGAAACAGCTTGCTATCATGTCATGTGATGATGTTACATCTAAGCTTTTGAGCAGGTGCGTTATAAGGAAAAAGAAGGCCAATATATATATATATGGAGCCTCTTTTACTTTTTGTGGTTATATTATTAATTTTTTATTTTAATTAATATATATATATATTGAACTTTTTAATTATTTTGCTATTTTATTGGATTTTTTAATAAAAATAATTAAAAAATATTAAAATTATCAACCAATCTGCCAATTTTACTTATTTTATTATACATATATTAATAAACGAGCTGAGTCAAATCAAGTTGTTTCAAATTATATTAATTTTGAATCTTTTTTTAGTAAATTTGAATCATATCTTTTTTTTATTGCGGATAAGTTAAGTCGGGTCATTGAGTCAAATATAAGAAGAAATTTGAGTTATTTTTAATTCATTAATTGAGTTTCAAATATAATTGAATCATTAATAATTTTGACTTTAAAAATAAAAAATATTATTTTATCTATAAACAAATTTTAATAACTTAAATTGAATTATTCAAGTCAATTCCCATGTTGGGTTGAGATCGAATTAATTTAAGTTGATCCACAAGTTAAATTAAAAAAAATTGAATTGAATCAACTTCAAATTAAATCATTTTATATTTCTTTCCATTCAAAATAGAATTGAATTTTTTTAAACAAATTCAAATTAAATTCTGAATAAACAAGAATTGCAACTCTGACAAACATGAATATGACAACAGCATTATATAATGGACACATAATATGATAAATATGTAAGTAACATACATAATCTGATACAACACCCCTGGTGATATCAATTAAAACGTCAGTGCTTCTGAGTAGTAACAAGAGAAAGGATATGAGTATCATGAGACATGAGTTAGTGAAAATCACTACTTTATTGAAAATACAATGAAATGAATTCATATCCATTGAAAGTGGAATGGATGTAGTTTCACATATGGTGATATATACAGTAAAGACCTTTGGAATAGCATTCAAATGGGCTGTCTTTGTATTCTTCATCTTAATAATATAGTTGTCAACTAAATGTGTAGTGCACGTGTATATGTTAATTTTAGAGTGCTAGTCCCCTCTCCAATGATCAAAAAAAAAAAAAAAAGGTTAATTTATTGAGAAAGAGAGATTAATAAAATTAATTGACTAGCTAGTTTGAAATGGTCAAGACTTCTTATTAATTACTCGTTCAAATTGGCATTGAGCAGCCTCCTTAATCAGGCTAAATTATAAATGAATCGAATTCATTAAAGAGACAAGTATGGTCTATTTAGAGTAAATTGATGTTTCTGCAATGTCGCTTCCAATTAAGAAGCAGATAAGCGCTAGAAGTCAAACAAGCATGTTAAAGAGATGGTCTATTTGATGGACTCCATAGTCCATACTAGCTTTAGTCTTTATTGGAAAAATATTAATTACCTAATCTTATTATGTCTTTTGACAAAGTTTCTCGATATTATCCAATACATCTCTTTATGAATTGTTACAAGCAGATTTATTATATTAGGCTTACAGCGAATTCATAAAAAAAATTATTTTATTATTGTTCAGATTTCAGTTAATTTGAATTCGAAATAATCAGAAAAAAGACATTCATTTATTACATAAATCAAATATTAAACTTGAATCAATAAGCGAAAATCACGACTCTTGTTGTGGGATTTTTCAACCCTTTTAATTGACTTGTTATGTTTTGAGATTTTTCAACCCTTTTAATTGACTTCTTAATAAATTATTAATTTGGCTAACCTAGTGATTAAAGTGTAGGAATATACCAACCCATATATACAGATAAAATTCTAGGGATAAAATTCCCACCATGAGCATGGGTTCGTTTAAATCCACCCTCTCCCTACTAACACTAATTACTAACTCATCATGACCTCCTATGTGAGCATCTAACCACACTATATTGCTCAAAAAAACAATATATATATAACTTTGATCCCCTATACTTGTTAAAGAGAAAGAGCAAATTTTCTTTGAGATTTATACAGAGAGTAGCTAGCTAGGTAGGGTGTGGGTGTCTAATGCTATCCAGCAATACATAAACTAACATGACCTTCAATTATTGTATTGATTTGGGTTTTATAAAGTCAACAATGTATTTCAAATTTTTAAAGAGATTTTTCCTAAGCAAGATTGATCCTCCACTATATGGTATGCAATAGAGAAATAAAAAAGAAAAGGAAGTACAGCTATTCTCCCATGAAGTAGTTGTCAATATTTTAAATGGAGTCCAACCGAGCATATATAGAAGGTTGAATGGAAAGTCTTCCTTCCATTCACAACAAGTCAAGATCATTATTGAATTATTACCACTGATTTAAGGCTATCTTCGAGTATCTTTTAAAGTGGTTAAACCAATATGTATTTATTTTTTATGAAATAGTATCATTCATTTAATTTAATAGTCATATGCATCTATAATTTTAGATATTAATATTAAAAAATTATGATTAAATTTTAAAAAATGATTTGAATAATTCAATTCACTGCTTAGGATCTCTTTTATACGGTTTTGAAATTGTTTTGATGTCGTAGTATTATTTTAAATGAAGTTTTTCAATAAAGTTATTATAGAAACTTGAAAAATCATGATCATTGTATAAAATAGATTAATAACATTCTAAAATCACTGAAGTCTCTTTTTTTCGAACCTAAAAAAAGAGAAAATTAAATTTGACACTTTGTTCGAAAAAATATATGTTTACTCGCTAGATTATACTTTAATGTACATATAATTCTATGCCTTTGTTTGCAGAACTTATTCACTAACTTTGGTCCTCAAAAAGTATGTGGATGATATTTGATGTTCATATAAAATTGAGACGTCCATCACCTGTCTGCTTTTTTCTATGTTTAAAATTGTCTGGCAAAAGATGGAAATCAAAAAGAGAGGCCTTTTGCGTGGTTATGATTGAATGCCTTTCTGCTTTTTTCTTTTTTAATTTTATATAAAAAATCAACACCTTTGTCATATTGTAAATAGATGAATAAATAAATTTGCTAACAAATAAAAATATTAAGTTTCTAACCTCTTCTTTAAATCCAAATTCACATATATAATTGTTCTGGAAAAAATTTTGACGCATACAATGCCCAATTCATATTCAACCAATTACATTATGAGGAGGTAGAAATCCTCCCTCCATTTAGTACAATGATTGCTGGACTGAAAGTATTCGTCCTTGTGCTCCAATGGACTCGCTCTTCATTCCCATTATCCCATTACAGGAAATATGTGCTTTGTTCATAAAAAAAATATTTTTTCATCTCATTTTACCTGAGATTTTGAGGTGTACATAAAAATTAAAGAAATATTATATTTTTTAATTAATAAAATAAAATCATTAAATCACTCTTATTTACATTTTATTAAAACTCATTCTCTCAACTCACAATCTCTAATGAGTGGAAATTTCTTAAGGGAGATGTTTTTGCATTTTAGAAATATTTCTCTTTAATAAATTCACAAAAACTTACTCAAAATATTTTAGCCTCATTTCTATAATTTAAAAAAAATTAGAAATGTTTTTTTTTACTGTAGAAATGCATTTTTTTAAACTTTAACTCTAGTGGACTAGAAATATATTGTGTTTGCTATGGATTTGAAACTCATATTTGATACAATTTGACAATGTCTTATAGAAGAAGAAATAATTTTGGTATGATACAATAGTTATTTATTTCAATATTTATTATAGAAAAAATATTTATAAATACATCTCTATATTTTTTATATTTACATTTTTCCCTACATTTTATTTTCTATATTTTTGAAAAATGTGTTTTTTTTTTATCCATTTTTGTGTTTTTTACTTTCACATTTTTTTTTGTGCTACTAAGCTCACTACACTCCCTCTAAATTGTTAAAAAAAAATAATGAAGATAGAGAAAAAAAATAAAAATGGAAGAAAACACACACACACACACACACACACACATATATATATATATATATATATATATATATATATATATATATGAATTCCTCTAAAACGTTAAATAACATGAAAAAATAAAAACTCTAAAACGTCAAATAAAATGAAATGAAGGAAGTAGATAATAATTTAATTAATTGATATAGCAAATACTTCATGTATACTTGAGATATATACAATAAAAATAAAAAAAAAATTATTACATCTCAAATATGTTATATTATAAATATAAGTATGACGTATATGAAATATGATAATCTTTTTAAACAATATATATATATATATATATATATATATATATATATATATATATATATATATATATATCCCATATATATGTAATGTACACATGTGTTCACTAATGTCAGGACCAGTGACCATAACTAGTTCCTATCAAATGTATGTATGACACAAGGAGAGAGAGTTGAAATTCAGTCGACAACCTGTGTTCTATGTGTCTTTATACAAGACTTTATGTACCAAAGTGTCCAAAGTCTATGCTTTAGTATTTGAAAAATAATTGCGATTTGGTGAGTCGCGACTCAGTGAATAAAAATAATAATCAAATCTTCATGGCATAATCCATAATCAAATATCATCAAGATACATTGCAAGTATAACAATTGACTATGCAAGTGCAAATGCAATAGCTTTGTTTTTGTCGTGACTGAGCAAGGCAAACATTACTCTCGGGATATTCATGTGATTCATGTAACGTATGATTTGGGACCTATTGGTCCATCTTCCTATAATTTACAAGTGTTTGACTAGTCGGTCACAATGCCCCTTTTAGTTCCATATGCAAGTGATTATTCACAAATGATATGCCAAGTAATCGTTAAGAACTTTTAATTCTCTCTTTAGATTCTTTTTTAACTTAGATCCCCTTACGGTTTCTTGTGCTTTTAGACTTTTCTTGCAATGGTTATTTGAACGCTTCTATGTTTGATGTTTCTACTTACTTTTCGAAGGGTGATGCAACCTTTTATGACACATTTGGCCAGATGAAGGCTACCTAGTAATTTATTGTGGTGTGTCCTTTGTCACATATGACACTAAAGATCATACAAAAAGATTCTGGTATGTGGTGAGGCTCCTATGGTGTACGACCTGTACTACCATCCGGCTAGAGTGGCTTCAGGTGTGTATGGTCTTTTTTTAGTATCCTTCTTTATTTTATTTTTTGCACTTAACAGTTGATTTTAGGTATTGCCCTTAAATTATTTTGTACATGCAAACACTAGGTTAGCTTTAAAGAACATTTTAGGACTAGTCATAAGATATTTACCTTTTAATTTTTGAGTACCTTATTTTGCTATTCATTAATAATTTAGTCATCTCAATTTGCATGCTTGCATTAACTTTTCAAAAATTTGCATAAGAAATTGCCGAAATTAATTTATAGGATAACTTATATTGAGTTGAAACACTTGCATGTGACTTAGAATAATTCATCTATTATTCTATTTTACTTTATGAATTTTCTGTTGGCCCAAAATTTGATTATGAAAGTCTCATGAACTCTATGTGCGTGATTTCTAAATGATGTCCAAAATGTTATGTTGCCTGCTAAGGCCCTACAGGGCGATTCTACCATGATGTAGGCATTTATTGAGTAATGGATGGACACCACCCACACATTCCACTTACTACTGATTGGGAAGGGGTCGATCACTCATGGGGATTTTACAACTGGGATCAGCTTTTTTGAAATCCGTCTTCCTACTAATTCGAATGAACACCATTTTGTACTCCAACATGACTACGCCCATAGGCTTCTTGGCTGCATTCCTTAGATGAAAGGGAGTCTCACATTTGAGCATTCAAGTGTAAAGGCATTTGCTCTTATTATTATGGATGAGAGCTCACTTAAGGTGGTTGGTTAACTAGCTCACTATTTCCTACTTTATAGCCTATCGAGTACACTTTTTGTGAACCTCTCAAATATGGTGAAGATCTGCCTTCTATCTGTGATGAAGGACCTTAGGGTTATACACCATTTTGACTAGGGGTAAACCATGCTAATGTGCCTGTATTGCTTTTTTAACCAATGCAGCATGGGCCAACCTTATATGAGAGGCACTTGGAGTGTGCTGATTGTAAGTATTTCCCAAATTTCTTTATTTTATCTATTCAGTTATCTTTTGGTGATTTTTGTACTGACATTGTGCTTTTTTTGACAAGCTTGAGCAATAGAGCTAGGGTTACTTATGAGTGGTAACCCTCTACCTGATATGAAGGGTTTGTTATCTTAAGTTCTTAAGGTTGAGTTTCACTCATCATCAAGAGTCATCTCTTTAGGTCAGGTGCAACTACCTGAACTCCATCACTCTAGATCATATTTGCTTCCCCTATAAAAAGAGAAAGAAGTAATTATTAGATAGTCATTGATTTTGACTATATACTTATAGTAGTGAATTGTGGTTTTTTATTTTCTTTTTACAGTTGTGCCTAGGTTGGTGAGGGCCCATTGATGCCTGGTACTCCGAGGTAGTAGAGGCGGAGGGTCTTTCTTTGGGCAGTGCCTACTAATGGGTCCTTCCTTATAGGAATGGTATCTTAGAGAGCAGGTCCTACTATGGTGTGAGCGGACAGTTGCATTTCTTATGCCTCAGAGTCCACCATTAGAAATTTTCTAAGCAACGAATATGAAGGAAGAGGAGATCCAGATGACCTTTTGATTTGTGCTTAGGAATTGACTGATGACTAGGGGCTCAGAGTATCAGGCCTAGATGGTAGGGGACTTATCGAGATGCTCCCTATGACTGAGGTAGTGATACTAGTATTCTGTGACATGGGGTGCACGAAGGGACCATTCTGCACCATAGGGCTCAAGGGACTATGATGCATTCTAAATAAAAACCATCAAAGCTTACTTCCATCTTTTAAGGTTATAAGAGGGCCTATACTTTCGTCATGGGAGGTTTGAAGCTCATGGTGGTGGGCGAGCTTAACCCTCTTCCTAATAGTATGGTCTAATTGTGCATGGTGCCATTCACCAGGTCGATGATGGTGTTACAGATTACCCGGTCAATGTGAAGTGGACAAAGTGATTATCTTACATTACTGATTTTGACATCTATTAGACTTATCCTATTTGAAATTCATTGGGGTTACTTTAATGACTTATAGCGACTGCATGATCATTCATAATTTAACCTCAGCCACTTTTTATGACCTATTAAAAGTCCATCATCAGTTTGGATTTATGTAGGATGTAGTGGGCTTTCTCCATCCTTTACCAAAAGACCTTTGACCCAATGCTTTTTGGATAAAGTTGAGGCCACCTGGTCCAGTTGTTATATCTATGACATTTTTCTAGCTAGGGCTTCTACTTCAGACTATGTCGACCTTTAAGCTTGGCCACATGACCATTAACAACTTATGCTAGGATCCATCAAACATACAATAACATCAAATAAGCATATGGGAAAAAGAACATTATGTATTTCATTTTAGCTTAAAGGAATGTCTGAGAAAAGACTGCTTAGATTATAACATTATGCTTAATGTGAACCATTACATTTTGCATACTACCTATTAATTTAATGCATGATCACTACTTTTAACAATGGCATATTAGATCATATGTTATCTTGCTTAACGCTTCTTGCTTCTTGTCCTTACTCCCTTGCTTTATTTGCTTTTATCTCAAGTTTAATTATTTTTCAATTAATGCCCCCAGTGGTCCATCACACTCTCTCGATTTTTGCTTTACCTTTATGTTTGTTTTATATCCCAAATTTTTCTTAAGTCACCCTTTTAAGTTTTTGACTTAGTAGACTTATTTTTCTTCTTTTTTTTTTCTTTTGCTTTTATATGCCCTAATTTTGCCTAAACTACCCTTTCGGGTTTTCGACTTAGTGGGCACTCATTTATTTTTCTCACTACCTCACATGAAGAATTTCTTCAACTTATCTAGATTTATAGGTTCAAATAATTCATTCTCATTTATTTTTGATAGTTTCACAATATCACCTAAGTAAATCTACTTGACCATATAAAGACCTTCTCAATTTGGTTTGAACTTTCCACGTGGATCCTAGGCTTGCGATTGAATTGCTTTTAACACCAAATCACCAAACTTTATTATGCTTGTTTAACTTTTTTATTGAAAGTGTGTGCCATCTTGGCTTGGTATAACTAAATGTGATAGAGAGCCTTCAACCTCTTCTTATCTATTAGGGCCAACTGTTCAAATTTGCTTCTCACCCACTGATACTCAAAAATTTCTATCTTATCTAATACTCGTAGGGACTTTATCTCTACTTTAATTGGCAATACTACTTCCATCCTATACTATGCCATTCCCATTAATGTCTTTACCATGGTTCAATTACCATATGATGCAAAAGGCAACTTGTCAGACCAATTCCTATAAGTGTTCACCACTTTGGAAAGGATATTCTTGACATTATTGTTAGTCATCTCAAATGCTTTATTGGCCTGTGGCCTATAAGGTGAAGATCCATGGTGGATTACTCCATATTTCTCCTAATTATACTATATTGTCCATTACAAGATGATGTGACACACTATAACGACAAATAAGATTCTTTTTTATGAACTGAGCCATTCACTTTGACCTTAGTTTACTAAAAGACTATTTTTACCCATTTTGAGAAATAATCCACTACTACCATGATGTATTTATGTCCTTTTACAGAAGCTGGTGTAATTCCTTCAATTACATTAATGTCCTAAGCTGCGAATGACTAGGGTAAAGTCAGATTCTATAGTTCCATTGATGGCAGGTGATTGAGGCTACCATGAATTTGACACTTGTGACAATTATGAGCCTTTTGAATGCAATCTTCCTCCATGTTGGTCCAATAATAACCTATTCTTAAGATCTTCCTTATAAGAACCTTCCCATTAATGTGAGGACTGCACACTCCTGCATGTACCTTTTCCATTATCCTACTTACTTCTTCTTTTGTTAGACTACAAATTGTGATGCTAGTTTTTGAATCACATCCTTATCCTTCCTTTCGACCCCTTTAGGGCATTCTCCCTCCTCTAAGTGCCTTTGCACATCATAATACCACAAATAGTTTTCTATTATCACCCACATCACCTTTTTATCAATATATCACTACATCACAAATTTGAATGTGAGCAATGGCTTTATTGACATTTTCTTTGGTCTATCCAAGACAGAAACTAAAGTAGCTAATCCATCCACCATAGCATTCTCTTCCGTGGTAAATGGGGAAATACAACCCTTTAGAAGTTTTGAATTAATCTTTTCAAATGCTTCAAGTGCGGGCTCTAATGCTCTTCCTTTAGCTCCGATTCATTAGTTATTTGAGAAATGACCAATAATGAGTCTCCAAACACTTTATTTATTTGTACTCTCATTTGCATCAAAGCCTCTAACCCAAACACACAAGCTTCATACTCAACCATGTTGTTAGCCATTTTAAAATCAAGCTTCTTAGCCATATGGAAGAGCTCTCCCTCTGGTGATGGCAAATTATGCTCACCCTCACTCCTTTCTTATTCATTGTTCTATCTAAGTACATCCTCCAACCTTGAGGCTCAATAGTTCCTAATCTTTCATCCAAGAACTGGGGGGGAGGGGGTTTAACTCCTTCCTCTTTGAGATGCTATTAGGCGAACCTTTAATCACCTTTTTAGTCACATACTTGATATCACATTTTATCAAAGTATCAGTTATTTTGCCAATTCTTCAGTCAAAGAAAGGGCCTTATACAAGTACTTGATAGACACATCTACTTAACAAAGGAAGATTAGAAATAGTGCATCAATTACTTAGTGGCCCAAACTAATGCTAGACAGATCTTATCTATATGATTATACTTCTCTTCATAAAGGATTAATTTCTTAGTGAGATAGTATATGATGTGCACATTTCTTATTTCATCTTTTCGTCCCATTATCACCCCCTATAGAACTCTCTTATATTATTAGGAATAAGATTAATGGCCCTTTTAGTTTCGAGGGTTTCAAAATTGGTGGGTTGGATAAGTATTCTTTTATTTTCTAAAAAGCCTTATGACACTTCTTATTCCACTACATTGGTTGGTCATTCCTTAATAATTTGAAGATTGGCTCATAGATAAGAGTGAGTATAGTTATAAACTTGCTAATGTATTAGAGGCGACTAAGGAAACCCCTAACTTCTTTCTTCATTTTAGGTGTTGACATGTCCTGAATGGCTTTCAACTTATCTAGATCCATTTTGATGTCTTTTTGCTTGCTAGATACCCCAACAATTTATTGAATCTAACCTCGAACATACACCTTTTGGGATTCAATCTCAGGTTATACTAGTCAACTCTCTTTAAGAACTTTTTCAAAGCTTCAAAGTGTCCTTCCATTGTCTCAAACTTCACCATCATGTCATTCACATACACTTCTACTTCTTTATGGATCAAGCCATGGAATAAAGCAATCGTCATTCACAAATATATTGCTCCTGTATTCTTTAATCTAAATGACATCACCTTGTAACAGTACATCCCTTATTCTGTGATAAAAGCTATTTTTACCTTATTTGTGATGGCTATTAGAATCGAATTATAACTTGAGAATCCATCCATAAAAAAGTACATAACACATGTTACTGCACTATGTACCAACACATTGATTTGTGGCAAATGGAAGTCATCTTTTGGGTAAGCTTTTCAAGTCTCTGTAGTCAACACACATCCTTACTCTCCTATCTTTCTTAGGTACTAGCACTGTGTTGGCTAGCCACTCAGGATAGTCAACTATTTTAAGGAATTTAACATTCAACTATTTTGCCACCTCCTCTTTAACTAACTAAGCCCATTCTGGTCTCATCCTTCTAAGTTTCACTTTATTTATCCTCATATGTGGATAAGTTAATATTTTATGTTTAGTTATCCATTGGTCAACCCTCAACATGTCCTCATTCATCCAAGCAAAGCCCCTTTGATATTTCCTAAGTAATTATTTGGATTTTCATAATTCTTCTGGTGTGACATCATTAGTACTAAGCAAGATTTTCAAATTTTCTTGTGTGCCGAGATTGAATGCAATGGTATGCATAAAATTAATATTAAATATTCTCATGAAATGATGTATGCTATACACACTACCATTAGGGACACATCATACAAGTAAGCAAATTCATCATTTATTGCCTTAAACTTTGAAATAAATACATCATCATCTTGAAAGAGGCTAAAAATAAGGACAATAAAAGTGTCAAGAAAAGTAGCTTCTTCTAACAAGTTGGCATGAGTCTCATCAACATCAGTCTTCTTTTCCCCTTTAATTTTCTCCTCATTAGCAATTCCAAAAATAGTATTTAGGTCATTAACTTATTCAGAACTTACCTTTTCCCTTGTCTTAGTGTCAGCCATAGCCTTAATTACTCCTTCAAAGTCTTTATTTTATTGTCCATCAACTCAATCTGCATAAAACTTTCCCAGAGTGCCATCCCATTTGACTTAGCCTAATTGACTTATGTTTCTACACTAATTCCCACATCTTTTATAAAGTTGACAATCATATTCTCAATGTTAGGCAAGCTCAACCTTATATACATCCCTTTAGTAAACTTATACAACCCGGTATACTCCTATTCTAGATCAACTAAGGGTGCATCTTGATTCACCAAACTAAATTGCTTCCTCTTAAGATCTTCACCTGTTGCTTAGAACTGTTGGTTTAATGAATACTGTTCATATTCCTCCTTAGACATCTTTCACTTGTCATTCCATGGCCAACTGGTTTGTGGGCCATACAAAACTACAGATTGATCTGACTTTGAGGCACTCTCTACTTTTACAACTTGTTTTCCCTTATTCTTCTTTTTCTAGCCATCTTCTTCATTTGATGAATCTCGATAATTTTGATAGCCTATGTCATCGACTTTCATTTAAAAGAATGCCTTCTCGAGACCATCAATGGTATCACCTCCTACTGATTTCTCATCTTCATCGGTAGACCCTTTTTTAATATCTTCAACTACCTCTCCTTCATTTATAAAGAAATCAAATTATAGATTGTGTAGATCTTGCACTTCTAGCTTTGTTCCTTTCCCCCAATAGCTAAGTCCTCTCCTAGTAGTTTCAATGGGAATCTCAGGAAACTTTGGCACTCCTGTAGAGTTCTTCCCTAATCCCTAACCTTACAGAAGATTCATATTTTTCTTGATTCCCATCATTTTAAGGTCAACCCATTTGTTTATGGCTCCAATGACTTGAAAACCCTTTGAGATGTAGGACAACCACGCTTAACGTTGACCTAATTTTCTCAACTTTTGCACAGATAGTCACCACTTCACTCTTGTAAGGAATCTTAACCTTCTGATGCATCGTGGATGGTACTCCTCCCAAGAAAGTGATACCATGACCTTCCCAATAATAAAGGGAAAGTGATATGGATGTTGAATGCTATACATTCCACAACTATATTTACAACCCTAGTTTTCACCATGGTTTTGAATATCCCTATTACTGGTCTTCTACTGTCATCATATGCTTGATTGATGATATATGAGGCCTCCAAATCCTTCTCTACTCTAAACTTTTGTAGCAATTTTAATAGGCAAATGTTAATACTAACCCATCATTAACCATCACACATGAGGTTCTCCTCCTTTTTTCCTAGGCTTTTATGAACAAAGCCAAGTTATGGTCCTTTCCTTCTAGAGGCAAATCTTCATTAGAGAAAGTAATCTTTCCTTTGTTTATAAGCATAACAACAACATCTTTTGGTATGGCTTCCTTGAAGATGATCAAACTCTATAACGCTTTAACCATAACCTTCTTATATTCTTAAGTAATGATAAGTAACTCCTATATGCTAATCTGAGGTGGCATCTTCCTTAACTACCTTAAAATAGGATTTTCCTCCTCCCTCTCTTTCACTACAACCTTATCTATTTCTTTCTCATCCCTAGGTTCCTTGAGGGCCTCTCTATCAGGGTAATACCTTTCACTTCGAGTGACATGGTTCACTTGTTCTTCTGTTTTCTCCTCATCACTCTTCTCCATAACTTGATCATCCTTTTCCTCTTCACTTACCCTATTTCCTCACTTGAACTCTCCTAGGGGTTAATGGTGCAAATGACAAGTGTTGTCTTTATAAAAGTCACCTTTTAGTAGTTGCCATGACAACCTCCTTAAGAATTCTTGAATCTATCATAAACTTCCCTTGGGTTAGGGATGGAATATTATGATAACTTAGGGGAGGATTTCCCCTTATGCTTAGTCTTTCAAGTTTTGATGGAATGATAGTTTTATTATCAATGAGATCTTGAATCTTGTGTCTCAATTAGTGTTGTGCTTAGCTCATTGGTGAAAGGCATAGTACACATTAGCATCATACCCCCTCGGTATTGGATTAGGAGATGGACTCAATGCTAGATGTTTAGACAAAGGCATTCCTAAATCAATGAACTACCATGGGGCTCTGATTGCATTTTCATCAGCTATTTAGTTCCCCCCTCTTTAAGGTTGTAATGGGGTGCTTATTCTTCCTTTATATTACCACTTCTATTTGGACTCTAATTCCTCCACCCGCAAATCGACTTCTCTAATATCTTCAAAATTTCTCATAAACATTCCTATAATTCTAGTGCCTATGCCTGGCAATGCCCTTTTGATGATCATTCATACTTACTTGCTTTTGATTGGCCTGGTGGTTGCTTTAAAAGTCAACTTCTTCCATCTCTTTGTGCAGTTATTGAATCTTTTGCTAGTTTTCTACTTCAATGACTCCAAATCTTGCAAAGTGACCTCTAGTGCAGAATTACAAGCATAATGCTTTTCAAAAGCCTTTGTCAATTCTTTTCAACTTCCCCTAATAATCTTGGTCAAATTTTAATACCATATCTTTGTAAATCCTTCTAATGATAACTTAAATAACTCAAGCATAGTGTTGGTAGACACCTTAAATGTCTTCATTATCAACATAAATAAATGGATATGGTTGGTGGCATCTTGAGTCTTAGTAAACTTAGGAAAGTTGGCTATTCAAAAATTAGTGGGAAGCTTCTAAAGCTTATAGGCAAATAGCTCATTACTGTCAGTCCCCTTCTCTAGTCCATTTGCACCAAATAACTTTTAGATCTTTTATAATTGCCTAGCAAGGTTGTCAAACTGAATGCTCTCTTTCTCACTTTCTACTAGTTTTTAGGAGTCGCAAAAGTGCTTCTATTTCCTTTGCTAGATTACTTTCACAATACTCCTTCATTTTGAATATATCATCATTAATCACCATTAGATGAGGTGCCTCCATTGGTGCTTACCCTTATTGGTCTTTGATACGAATAAGGTTGGATTAGATTCCTTACCCGTATGCTTGACAATAGTTGCCCAGATCTATCAAAACAAGTATTGGAGTTTTGATCTTTAAATCCCAATTAGACCTCTAGAAAACTTGTTTCTAGCAACCTAAGTTATAAAGATTCAAAGTTGTGTTAACCCAAATCCTAAATCAACTAAGCCAATATAAGATCAGAATTAACAAGTTTGTGAAATTATTAAACCTTCACTCAACAATCTCACCAAGTCCACCCAAGAACTCAAGAAGAGAATTTAATCTCACAAGCAAAATTGCTAACAAAAACAATATTGATTGATTGAATTCCTCTTAGCAGAATGTAAGAGCTATTTATAGCCTTACAATGCTTAATCCAAAACCAATTAGGATTTGGTTTATATTCCCTAACATACTTCAATATTTCCTTATGTAATAAGGAAAAGCCAATCCTAAACTAAATAGGAAAACTAAGGAAACATTATGATTGGTCAATAAGATTAGACCAAGATAGTTTCCTAACTAAAGAACAACTCTTCCTAAATAGAAAAGGAAAAGGATTCAACCTAATGAGGAAATCCTAATGGCATTAGGAAATATTGCCAACTAAGAAAATCTTGAAAAAATCTTTGACTTTGGGCCTTATTTCCTTGCTTACACAACTTGGGCTTCTTTTTACATGCCTTGGCCAAATTAGGTCATGCTTGGATGCTCTCCACAAGTTGGGCTCCATTGTATTAAGTTAAGTGCTCCATTTGAAGAGTTTAAGCTCCCATCAGCTTTTAATTGGCTTCACACATCCTTTGCTCTTTTTGGGCTAATCAAAGTGCAATTGCTTGTTGCA